>WEDG01004375.1:0-271614 GCA_017591395.1 Schistocephalus solidus
ACTGTCCATACCATGCATAACTTACATCCGGGCAGATTTCTTGTACTAGTGCAGGTATGCGTCTATCTCATGTGCATTGAACGCCCTATATCTGCCGTGATATATCTGCTCTGTCAAATAAGTACCTGATCAAAGCTCCGGATGGGGACGGAGTTCCAGACCATACCCCCAGAAGATATCATGCTGCTTCCCTTTCTCTATCGAGTTGCTACGCCTTGTTCGACAGACAATTTGATTTCATTACTAGACACTTATAGACCAAGGGTGTGTATCCAACCTGACCAGTCTTCTTATTTTTGTAGAATTTGCGGTATCCTCTGCCGCTCTGCCCCGGCCATTGGCCTCTAATGTTGCCATTCTCAATCAGACTGGCACAAGTTTTAACATTCGTTGTGGCATTTGCACCAAGCCCATGCAGCGCACCCTACCGCAGTCGGCGCCACCTGCTACTAGTGCCACCAATACGGCCGTCGCGACAGCAACGCATGCTAGATCGTCTCTCCAGCAGCAGCAGCTGGGCGGAGTGCTGCCGGTGTGGGCCTGTCCGCGGCACCCCAGCTCGGAGGCCGCCCTCTCCACCTGCGCCATCTGCCACCTTACCGTCCGTGGTCTCTTCCTTTGGTGCGTGGGCTGCAGTCACGGGGGTCATCTCAGTCACATGCAGGTCAGTTCAGTGTATTTGAGAGTAAAAGGCAATGTTTATTCCCATTCCTTCGACGCTGTTATAGTCCTTTTACACCTATTACCGCCTTTTATCTGCCCAAATTAAAGAGAATTAATGGCGGTGGAAACACACGATTCACTCCTTCGTGCTTTTTGCCATAACGTGACAGAACGTACCAAAGTCTGGAATGATCTACCAGACTGTTCTGAAGTTCAAAATTAGTAGCTGTTTTTACACTGTTGGGCATGTAGCTTCAGGTCTTTCAGCTCATCATGTAAGCTGTTAAAATTAGGATGACTCGCGGCATTCAGTGCGTCTTCCCCTGTCTAGTGGCCTTGTTTTTCTGCAATTACCGAACATGAACACCAACAAGAACAGCACAAAGTACTTGCACATGCGAGTCCAAACTGTGGCTTTTGCTTATCCTGTCTCAAAATTACTCATTTTTATAAACCTGATATTCCTGACCTGGAATCTCGCCAAATTTTCCTCGAAGCTCAGCAAATATAAAAACCTTAAATTGCTATTTGAATTTCTCTGTCCCGATGCGAAAGCTCTACCTTGTTCAGGAGTATGAAAGTTGACTCCTGTAAACTTCTTAGCAGAGGGGCATGCATGTATCTTCAACGTTGATTTTTTAAACCATTAAACGAAGTGTCTGAATCTTCTTAAAAACAGAGAAGTATTGCCGCTAAGAAACAAATGCATAAAATATGCCTCAAGTTATCATTATTTTCTCGTATATGGTTCTGTCGACTCCAAATATGATTTTACATGACAGAACGTGTTTCAGCTGTTCGACTCTCAATGAAATTAGAGTGGACCTTCATTTTTGCATGATTTCCTTGTCAAAGCGCTAGACAGCATCTCACCATATACCTTTTCACTAATGCTATCGGCTCGTCCTTCACTGCATCCTTCTGTCAACATTTAAAGGAGTATTGTTTAGAAAGGTTATGGTTTGTTATGGCTCTCTTTTAAACCAGTCTTTCGCTGTTGTCAGCGCCGTTCTGTGGCATCGGTATTAAAGTTCCACTCCCCCCTGTGTGAAATTTAACCAGATTTTAACAAGTACCTGTCCCAAAACTCTACCTTATCCCGTAGGACCGACAGGTTAGCCGTCCCTCGTTAATCACCTACTTGTTCAGATCAGTGTTTTTTATAAAATATTCTTACAATGGTGGCGCTGCGGTATCTTCGGGTTTCACGCCTTCTCCCCAAGAACGCACGTACCGTTTCCGTTTTTTGGGGAGGGGGGAAATAGTAAATTTTAAGCACGTGAATCGCAGTGGGTGCTACGATTCATTTTCCCGGAAGTCACTGATGCATTGCGTGTGAATGAGTTTATGGTGGCTTGCGCTGCGTCTATTTACCTAAACGCTCCTCCCTCCCCCTTCCTATCTCCCCCACTGGAAACGTTTATTTAGGGTAGTACTTCCGTTCCGCTTCCCTTATTTTTCGTCTTCCTATGTTTCTCTACTCCCTACCACCGAAACTTAGTGTTCTATACTCTTTTCGGTAAGCATAGTCTACTATTAGCACCGTTAAGTATCATGGGTAAAACCATTCAGTAACTTGGGCTGGCATCAAAAGTTGTTGTGAATTGTATGCGGAGTGTTTTACTCACAGTCAGCAGCCAGATCTCCACAGTACAATAGCTCTGTCATGAAGCGCCCAAGTCTCATAGTCGTGTATTTATGCCTCCTGATGTAAGTCGATGTCCAAGGTCAACAAAACCGTTTTGTCTCCGCGCCCTTACGCAGGTTATTCACCTTACAGAGAACTTATTCACAATGTTCTTGTCCCGTTGATGGTTTTTAGGCGGTTGAATCACCTTTGACGCCACGTGCATCTTTCGCGTAAACGGTGGGTATGTACATTCTAATAGGGATATATGCATACCTCGATCCGTTAGATGATTTAGTTTCTTTTTTCGGTCCAGCCTAACGACGCTCCAAAATAGAGGATATTCACTCTGTATTCAGGAACCAGAGACACCGGAATTGCCACTAATGGCCGTTGGCACTCCAAACGCAGGCCTTAGATTACCAACCAAATCGGGCTCAAATCTCAGGAAGTAGCCTACATTTTAACTGCGTGACATAACTGGCATTTCAGGCGCCCTGTGCTGGTATCACTTCAGTTATTTACCGCTAATCGCCAAGCGGCTGTCTAGGTGGCTTGCAAACCGAAAGCATTAAGGGGAGACAGCCCTTAGATTTCCATCCAGTTTCTTTACAGATCTACGAACACCATTCCCCATGCGAAACGGACATTTTTACAAGCAACATGTGTATATTGTTGCCAGGCATTTTTCGCCAGCAGAAAGGTTGCTTTTATTGAGGACTGAATGGTGATTAGCAATCTGCTTTGTTGCATGTGCTTTGACCCAAATACCTGAAACAGAGTCGTTTCGCGCTTCACTTTTTTTAGGAGTGGCTGAGCTCCCGACGGGAATGTCCGGCTGGGTGCGGACATTTGTGTGAATACAGCCGAACAGATGCCTTTACTTCCATCCCACTGACCGCCTGATATGTCTTGCTATGCTCTTTCACAGTGCCTGTTAATTTTTTCACCCCTGAATGAACTTATCTTGATGAGGAAAATTGTGTTTTTTCAATTGTTTTTTTTTTCAAATTGTTATTTTTCATTGCTTCTACTGTCAGCGTCAGAATACTATCAGAATAATCGGAAAACTTTTCTGTTGCTCCATTAAACACTGATTTTCAACTTCTTAAAGGCGCCTCAATCGACTCCTTATCACGTTTCTGCATGCGGAGCATGCTAGGATATTTTGGTGTAGCAATAAAAGCTCGCTCGGCGTCTCAGAAGATTTGCGCGTTTTGGCCTGTCTTTTCGTCGTTGTGTTAGGAGTGTTGATTCCTTAGTGCACTTAGGGACGCCAACCACGTTACAGTTAAGAGGAGGTTTTTATTCTGCGTTGGCCTAGTAGCTGACTTGTAATTATCTTTTGCCTTTTCATTCCTGACCTGAGTTGAAGCCGCACTTTTAATAACCTGAGCTGTCGGTTTCTCACTGTATTCACTCGCAGCTTATCTTCTGCCGTTAAACCTAAAGTTTAATATCTACTAAGTGTGTGTTTTCGTTATAATCGGGGTAACCGTCTGTACCATCTTCAACTGAACTGGTAGGTCACCACATATGGGAATCTGGTGGACGCCGATGTTTTTACGGACGAGCTAAGTAAATCTGGCCACGCAACAACTAAAAAACTGCGACGATTAAAAATTCGTATGTCAAGCCCACATGGAATGGCTGGGCGATATATGAAACGGAGCATTGAGAAGTAACTGGATACATTGGATGATCCGTTTTGGCCGTAACCATTCGCGGACAACCAAGATAGCTAAAAAGGCCCAGCATCGTCGTACAAATATCTGTTATTTATTTGTCGGAATTAGCGAGATATTTAATTATTTAATGGGACTTATGCGACCGTGTGAAGTAGTATAGTGGGATGTTCAACGCGTTATCGGGCCCTGGTTCATTAAAATCGGGTAAGGCTAGTATTGCAATTTTGGTGACAATTACGGTTGAGGTTGAATTTACCGTTACGTAACGTCAAACGTAACCGAAGCCTGCGTCCCATTCTATCGTAAGCTACCGGTTTGCGGCTCTCATGCACCGACATGCGTGACCGAGTTAAGCAGTGTCCCCGACTACTCTCCTTAAGTAAAAAGAAACACAAAGGGCGCTTTTGTTTGTTTGTATACTCTATCTAGCCTGAGTTTGTATCCTCAATGATGAAAAAATTCATTCAACTGACAAAAAAATTTAAGTTCTTTTAAACACCAAACATAAAAATTAAGAAATCGGAAACATGACTCGTTTTGTGGCCTTTTTGATGTAGAATGAATGCCACTACACCAATAAGGTTGCTATAGCCATTTCTGAAGTTTCTTGCCTTTTTCACCGGCCCAACTCCCTGCACGAATCACCCGCGCTTGGTCATTCATCACTAACTCAACTACTATACTATTAATTCAAAGGGCTATTGCATTCGAAAAGGCCAATTAGCCTATGAGTGTTCTTCACCAAATTGGTTATAGCGCACAAAATATTCCTCTTAGTTTAATTTAGAGTTATCTTGAGATCCTTTCAGGGTCTTTTCCCCTTACTGACCACCACATGCCGATAGGAACATCAAGGCAGGACGACATACAGCAGACTGGCTATCTCGAAGTGTCACCTGAAATTCGATTCGATAAAATTACTAAAGTGGAGTTTTAATAGTTAAAATTGTATGGCTTAATCCCGGCATAATTTTCATTCACTTAAGTAGCGTTGCTTTCGAAAAAGCTTCCTTTCACTTGCCTACAAAACCCAGATTATGTAAAAACTACTGCTAAAATACTATGTATTATTTCCAATGTTTGTCGATACGCTTATAAATGCAACCATATTTTATTGAAAATACGCATAGAAATATTCTTTTTAGTACCCATTTGGAAGCAGTCTATTTCTTCGAATTTTATGCTTGAAGGTCTATCTTCTGAGTAAAGGTAGCTTTTCCCATTTCCGAATATATTTGACCCCGATCTTTCGTTACACGTGCATTTAAGGTTTAAAATCTACATGACCTACGACAAATCAGCTATTACTCTGAGAAAGAAGCCGCATATTTCTGATAAAATTTTGCATTGGCGGTTGACTATGTTGCATATTTTATAAGCAGCATTAATAACTGGACAGATGCTATGTTTTGTGCATGCCAATTTCAAGGTCTTAAACATGCTGAATTACAAATTTTAAAGCCAAAAGATACACTAGTGAAATATAAGCTTTCAAGCCGACTTGATTTGCAATCAACAGGGTACAAAAACTTGTTGAGCATGTTTTCTGTAAAAGATAGTTGAATTTATAAGTGCATCGAAAAACACTGTAATCGATATATGCAACATATGTAGTTAATTTTGCCGAAGTTTAATTTCGTAGGCGATTACAGGAAGCTCGTTCAAAAGCCAGTTTCCTGAATTGAATGAAATATGTTCGGATTAGGCTGCGCGACATTAAATATCACAAACTTATTGGAGTAATTTTTTGGAACCGAAAGCACATTTCGGTTAACACTGTACGAGATGGGCGATCTACTTTATGGGTGTCAGCGCAGTAGCAGATTATTTATAATGTCGTCCATAATCTGATTCCTATCCCGCCGCGTCGCAGACACCATTGCATGGGCTTGAATTTAGGCACGACTGAAGTGCAGCAAGGACGTGCTAATAAAGAACCAAATGCAGCCGCGACCCTCTTTTGAAGGAGAAAGCAGTCATTCTTTCCACCGGAAACCATCAAACATATAACTTTAGCACGACGACGGCAATTGGCTAATGCTAATAAAATAGCGATTGTGTCCTATAAATAGTAAAATAGCGATTTTGTCCTATAAATACTGCGATGCCCTGTGTAGGACTTATCAATTTCTAATGTGTATTCCACCATGATACCGACATGTCAGGCGAATAGAGCTTTTGTTCTAGCAGTCGCATCTACGTCGTCACGACTACTTCCCTGAACACCTAGTTGTTTCCGCTTGCATAGGCAATTATAGGCTTTTTGAGAAATAAGGCGGGCTCAACTGAAATAATTTTATTTGTATGCTGACGTTTCGGAGAGCTTGGTCAGCTCACCATTTTCAAAGCAACTGAAGATGACCGAACAGAACCAGAAGTGCCCTGCTATGTGTCGGCCTCGGGCTGATCAATTTTTGTTGTTGTTGTTCGCTGCCTCGTCCCTTTGGTGGATGTTTGGCGGGCGGTGTGCCTTATGAGTCATTCCCGCAATGGGGGGCGTGGGAGGGGCATTGAGCCTTTCACCGGTGTTGGTCTGTCCGGCGAATCTTGTTCTTCGTCGGGTGGGTTCGCTCTCGGGCTGTTTATGTGCGGCTCTCTTGAGTTTTGAGTGGCCGAATTGTCCCGAGCTTCGCGCACGTAGTGATGCAAGAATTTATAAGCTGCAGGAAGGTCTAGATGCCTGTTAATGGAGTTGGCATCTGAATACCACGCCTGAAGCGCTAGCCGTTCCATCTTTGAGTTGCCTCGGCCTACGATGGTGGCTCACTGAAGATCGAACGTATTGCCAGTTTCTACCAAGAGCGTTGCAAACTGGGAGTTTGGTTCTAGTCTCCGAGCTACCGGTTTGTGTTCCTGCAGGCGGGTCTGAATTACCGCCCGGTTTCTTCCATGTAATCGCAGTCTCCCTTGTTGCAACTTATTTTGTACATCACTGCTGAGGTTTCAGTTAATGGCAGCGTGGCTTTGGGTTGCATCGACCGGCGATGAATTGTGGCTTTGGGTCGCTGTGCTATGCCTAATCTGGTGGGTTGTATGTCAGGAAACCGTTACAGAGACTCCCTTTATGTAGGGAATAGCCCTCCAGACTTCAGTTTGCTGTTCCCTTGATCGTCGTCTGTTCGCTTGGCGCCTGGTTTTCTCGATAAGATGGTTAGGATAGCCGGACAGACCGTTGGAAGGCTCAACGCCCCACCACCCCCATCGCGGGAATGACTCATAAGGCACTCCGCTAGACCGCCCGCTAAACATCCACCAAAGGGTCGAGGCGGCGAACAACAAAAAAAAATCGATCAGGCCGAGGCCGACACGATAATTCGACCGTCAATTTCGACGATGTCCACCGTATGCTCCACGGAAGGGTCGTGCAGGGACGGTGACTTGCGCGTGAATTAGTTTCAAGTGATAGTAGCCTTGCGCTGCAGCTACCGCACTCTCTCCTCCTCCCTCACCTGAGCCCGGTGTCAAGACAGAGTCAAGAAGACCGGAGATGGGAGAGGGTGCAGGTGGCTGGCGCGGCCGGAGCCGCCCCTGGGCGTACCACCACACCTGGTTCGGATCCCACGGAGTGGGAGTGCCATAAACACCACATTAAGAAGGAGCCATTGCAGCCTGACTCTCAGTCCGCCAGTCTGCCACTCCACAGAAAACACACATTGGGCTGAACACGCGGTCCGAGTTATCCCGTCAGTTGGCAACATTCCAAGCCACGGCTTTTAGTGCACTGTAATAGTTTCAAGCGCGTCTGATTGTTTATAGTGAGGAACATGCGCGGAGCTGTTGACCTCACTATCTCCCCCAACCCCACAGTCAAACCGCTGTTCGAGCCGGTCAGTTGTCTGATGCGGAAGTGGGCGAATGGGAATGGTGAGCCGAGCAAGCTCCCCGAAACGTTAGCATACAAATAAAAATTTTCCAGTGAGCCCACCTTATTTGTCAAATTATCAACCTGGAGCTCTTAACTTTGCCAATTCGAATTTTAGGTTCCATTGGAGAACATGATGGCGGATGCCGCGAGATCGATGTCGCACTCCGTCCCATGTTGGAGGGTTGCCAACTGACAATTAAACTCAGAACTCGCAGTCAGTTTAAGTTGTGTTGTGTGGAGTGTCTGACTGGTGGTGTATGAGTCGGACTGCAATGGCTCCTTCTTAATGTGACCTTTATGGCACTCCCACTCCATGGGATCCGAGCCGAGTGTGTGTCACTACGTCATGCACATATTGGTAAGATCGCTCGGTGACCTCATATGCTGACAAGTGGGCATGTAGCGATGTTATTTTAAAGGACCGAGTGGTCTATTAGTGTAAGTAACATTTCCGTGTAAGGATATAATAGGTAGTCGGGGTCAGCAACAAATAATTCGCGGAACGTTTCTTAGAGGGTTGGTGGTAAAAGGGGTTCTACGGCTGGGGTTTAAGACGCAGGACCTCAACCCAAACCTTAAGTGTAAACATAATCTTAACTTTCACTCGAACCCTAACTCCGACCCGAGGAAAAACGTAACCGAATAAGGCCTACTTAAATAGGTTTAGTAGCGTGTATACCCACCTGTCTACTTACTCAAACCCTACGCATGTCTGCCTTAAAATTGATCATATTAAACTATTTCTCAATTGTATGCTAGCAAGAGCATAGAGTGCATGCAAGCCTTCCTTAATGCAATATTTGTTTATCAATATCAATAAAAGCCACAGGTAGAACCAAGTTTATGTTCCAGCTTGCTCGTCTTTAATCATTTAAAAACTGCGAAGAATGTATGGCAACTGTCTAATAGGGTTAAGTACAACAACTTTCTTTTCGTCTACGGGTTTTACCTCTTCAGTCATACTGTTTGCCTTATATAGCTTACTTGCGTACTTTTATGTTCGTAGATATGTTCTTGATCGTTTGATCTGTCTATGCTGATTAGGCTGTCCATTTAAGCATATAACACGGATGCTTACATGGTTTAGGGCGTGATTGTGAACAGGACATGCCCTTATAAAGCACGGTTTAGCTTTGCAATATATATCGAAATTTAGGATTACTTGAAGCGATCCATATTTTGACAAGTCGTGTTCAGTTTTTACCAACAGAACGGTGCTGAACCGTACTGATCATAAGTTGTGGAATCGTCTAGCCGAGGAGGGCTTGACCAGAGAGCGAACCAGAAAACGATTGATAGTTAGGAGAGCCATAATAAGATTTATGTTTGATAAATCTGATAATACATCCGTAGGTTCATACGTGTGGGTCGTCTGAGCATCCTTGTATCTTTTTAAATTTAGTTCTAGCCAGAGGTACAGCCGACCAAAGAAAAGTGCCAAACCTGAACTCGATGCAGCATCTCCTTGGCATAGGTTTTCCCTCCCATGTGTAAATCAATGCTTTATAGTTTTTTATTTTTCCATGCACTTAAACCATACAAAGTATGTTATTCCAAAATTCCATCAGGCTTCAGTTTCGAAAAGTCCTTAAACGAACTTTGAACTTCCGAATGAGTGTGCTCGTGCCGTAATTCTGTCGCGTTTTAAAATGAAGTATGTTTTCTCTTTCAGATATTTGAATCCATTTTACCGGGCTGTTAAAAATTAACTCCTCAAACTAAATGGAGTAGTGCAACGAGTTATCTTCTCTGAACATCTTCATGTTTTTAAGGGAAGAAGGTTCGGTAGGGTGATTTATTTTCCAAGCAAATGCATGAAAAGTTCAATGAGTACATTTCCAGAACTTTGTACCAAGACGACAGAAATGAAACCTGTTTTATGTACCTTTACAAAGAACGAAAAAAACTTGCTCTATTTAGACTCTAGATAAAATAAATTTCTTGTCGCAGAACAACCATACTTAAACTTAGCTATCTTTCATGCTCAATCTAAAATAGATTAAACTCTTGCCGAAAAAATTGACGATGCAGTCAATTCTGAAACACCCGTTATAACATATTTACCCTTTAAGTCTGAAAATTTTCAAGTGTGATCAAGCAACGGCTGTGGTGACCCATTGCAAGGATATACAGTGCAGCGAAACTCATATCCCTTTAAACGGGAAAAGGATGCCTTTCCATCGCTCGCTATTTCAAGTGGCGTTTTGAATTCACATGTACTTGCGAGTGCAAGTAAATTGGGTTATCGCAGAAACATGTAGCAGCTAAGTCACCTTAGCTCCTGCTTAAATGCATTATAAAACAGGAAAATAAAATATTTTTTTTGTATCAAGGAACACCCAGATAGTAGATAATACGTTGACCCCAAAACTCCCTGCGAAGAACTTGTTTGGAAGCGAAAAATTCGACCAACAACTAGACAGGCGGAACGTGCGGTCAAGCAAAAAATGCCCAAGTAATCCACAAGCCTTCGTTCTATGCATCTCATTTGTGTTTTACCGTTTTTCTCTTTTTGCTAAGTTGCGTTTTAAACTTGCTAACTTGACAAGGAAACAATTCAATTGCTGTCGTACACCGATTTCTGTGCAAATTTAACTTCCTCTACGATCCCTATTCGCTATCCATGTTATTTAGCGACGGGTCCCATTCGCTAAGCTCTAGCGAACTTTATTGATATGATAAGTTCTGTTTACTAAATTTTTACTTTCCTAGATTGTTAAATAAATTGTTTGGTTTCCAGTTACTCAACCTTACGCATGCTCTGATGTTTAGGCATGTTTGCTCGAGACTCGCAAAATATTGTTTGTTTCTATAACAACGGAAAGTTTCTATGAAATCAGAATTTGAATGGAATACACTGTTCAATTTTCAAGCGTTACATATTTGAGCAGCGCTGAAACTGAAGGAATGTTTAAAAAAATTCCATCAGAATTTCTGAACTCTTACATAAATGCATCTGGGTAGTACTTATTCAAAAAACTAAGTCTTTTCATACCTGGAGCTATCGCATTTTGTTATATACGAATAAACGAATGCACAAATGTTTCCCTGGAACCTACATAATTCGCATCTGAGATTTTAGCTAAAAATGCTGCAAAAGTTGCGAAACTGTAAAAAGCGTGCAAAAGTGCTTATGTGTACTTTTTGAAGTATTTGATAAGTGTTCACGGGTTTTAATTGTAAAATCAGTGAGAATACTTTTCGGCGTATATACGTAAGGAGAAAGCCAACCTTTGCAAGCAACTAGACCACGTGGTCAATTTACAATTGCCCGGGTGATTTTAACCCCTAGATTTTTTTCAGAGCTGTAGTTGTCTAAGCTCCTCCCGCACATTTTCTTTCATCTGAAGTTATAAGCTAACGGGTTGACCAGATTGTTATTTACGTTGCCCTCTGACTCTTGCTACTATGTATTGATTTTCTGTAAATTCAAACGGCTGTCCTCTTGCATTCGTTATCTGTGTCATGCAAAGACGGTTTGCAGTTGATAAGCCGTCACATAATTTGTTGGTACCAATAAATCCTGCTGTATATATCTGTTTTTAATTCATACCCGGAAAAAAGTACTTCAGATCAGTGATTATGTAATTATTGAAAAATATTCTACGGTGTTTTCTATTGTGCAACAAAAAATAAGTTCAGCACAATACTTATGAAACTGTGGCTAGTGTTCGTAACAATTGTATATTATATCGGTTTTTGGCAGTGGCGTAGGCACCATGATGACACGTTATTGGGTGGAAGAGTTAGAAGTAGCTAATCACACAGCTGCCATCCCTATTATAAACGTGTTCTGAAAACGATAAATGGCTTACATGAAGTCACGTAGACTAACAGATCCCTTCAGAGCACTATGACAAAGCAGCCTCAGCAGAACACAATAAAGTAGACCTTCGAGCGGAAACCAAACCATCGCACGAACCCTCATCCAAAGAAGCCCCGGCAGAAGTCTCCTGTGTCCTCGAGTACGCCTGCGATTATTTCAATTATTTTAGCTATACTACACAACGCATGTATCATTGATGCGTACCCAATTTACTATCTTTTGAAGATTTTTAGTTCTTTTCCTTTCTCACTGATAGTGCATAAACCTAATTTACAGCTTATTATTTTTCGATACTTATTTAGATGATTTTAAAGTATTTGAATACACGTACCATCTACGTACAGAGCGTACATGTCGTCCTTATTTTAGCAAGTTATACCTTCTTGCGCATCTTTTGTGATCAGATGACGTTCACGTGGTGTACAATGACAGAAATAAGGTCAATCAGTATGCTTCCGGGTCCCATTTCTGTGTGGTTTACCTTGATGTAGGTGAAAAACAAAACAGCGACCTCCGAACTTATGTGGACGCAAAATTAATATAGCATATTTTAAGTGTGCTAGTTTGAAAAATACGCATTAAACTATACCACACTTTATTTTTACCGTCAGGTACTTGGTTATTTTAGGTGTTAACTACTAGGTTACTTTCTAATGAAATAAGAGAGTTCCATGAGTATGGCCTGGTTCTTAGTTAAACATAATAGACATTTTTGTTGACCATTCCGCATCAGACAACTGACCGGCTCGGACAGTGGTCTGATTGTGGGGGTGAGGGAGAGAGTGAGTTCGAGAGCTCAGCGTATTTTCCTCACTATAAACAATCTGACGCGCTTGAAACTATCACGGTGCGCTAAAAGCCGTGGCTTGGAAGGTTGCCAACTGACGGGATAACTCGGACCGCGTGGTCAGCCCAATGCGTGTTTTGTGTGGAGTGGCTGACTGGCGGACTGAGAGTCAGGTTGCAATGGCTCCTTCTTAATGTGGCTTTTATGGCACTCCCACTCCGTGGGATCCGAGCCAGGCGTGGTGGCACGCCCAGGGGCAGCTCCGGCCGCGCCAGCCACCTGCGCCCTCTCCCATCTCCGGTCTTCTTGACTCTGTGATGACACCGGGCTCAGGTGGGGGAGGAGGAGAGAGTGCGGTAGCTGCAGCGCAAGGCTACTATCACTTAAAACTAATTCACGCGCAAGTCACCGTTACTGCACCACCTGGTGTGGAGCATACGGCGGACCTTGTCGAAATCGACGTCGAACTGCCACATGACAAGTTCTGTAGCATAATCTTGTGAATGTTCGAGGTATTACTGTATGAACACTTGGTAATCTTTTAGTATATTATTTCACTTACCTTTTCTATTTCTACATAAGCATCTTCTTCGCACTTTGTGGGGCAAAAATATTTTTGGTTCAGTGCTTCATTAAGAGTTGCGTGTGGAAGATATTTTGAAAAAATATTCAGTCCTAAGCCGAGAAATCGAGGAAAAATTTTCTGTTTAATTCTTACTTGTAATTTTTCGCAACCATACTAGAAGCCAGGCCGCTGGTACTTGATTTAACAGGCAATGTTTAGTGTAACATCCGTATTTCCAACATACCGACAGGCCATTAAGTGAAAAAAGTATGCTGGGTCCGATTGCGCACGCAAAACGCGCAATTTCAGGCGACATTTTTTCACATACCATGCTTATTAGAACCTTGCTGACAACTAGCTTTATCAACTGATCTGCCTAGGTTATGCTATTTGGCGACAATACTAATGGTCTCCCTGGGCTTTTAGTGTACGGTTGTGCACGAGTAAGTTGTGCGTTTTTGACCGGTCCTTTGTTTCCCCGGGGGCATATTATGGGGGAAGGGGAGGACTCAGGTCACTTAAGCTAATGGCACTGGCGCAAAACAAGTAAATTACGCTTTTATGCGTTCTGGCGAAGCACAGATAGCAGGAGTCGGTCAATTTTTACCAAAGTGGTGGCGATCCTAGGCAAACGAACTGCAATCCAAAATAGTTGTCCATTTCAGGTGGTGTTTAAACACCCCCACCCAGTCGTGTGCAAGCTATTAGTGCATAATTAACACTTATCATAATTTGATCGTACAGTAGACTGATGGAAAGGGGGTTACCTGGTAGTTAGGATAACCGTAATACTTTTCAATGTCGTTTCCAGACCAAACCATGCAAAATGTTTTTCACAGTTTTACAGCAAGTAAGTGTTTTTGTGTAAGATCTATAAGAAAATAATGGCATTTCATTAATACTTTAGGGAAACGTCCAGTCAACTTGAAGACAACGTGCTGTTAAACCCATTATAAAGGATCCTCAGCTAATCGACGCCAGCTGTTTTGTTATGCACAGCAAATTTCCTATCTGATGAAATGTCAACCAAAATTCGGAAATATGATTTCGAGTTAAAAGAACTTATCAAGTAGGGATGTAATATTGAAAAACTTGCAGCCTAATTTCCACATGATTAAAGTCAAGTTAGGGTGTCAGCGTTTGAACGAGCTTATTTCTGATTGCCTACAAAAAACGTACTGTTTAAAAAGTGGCTACCTAAAAAGTCGCATTTTTCTCATTAATCTTCGAGGCCGTTATAAACTCAAATATATATTGTGGGCAATATACATAAAAATGTTCCTTTTTGTTTGCATTTGATAGCGAATTATGCCTTTTTTAAAATTTTATACTTGGAGAACGGGTATCTTTCGGTTTCAGAAAATTACCAGATTGCCGAACAATTTTCGACTCTATCGGTCGTCACACCTGCAACCTACATGTTGAATGCACGCTTTCTAAAGAAATTCACACATTTCTCTGTACTTTGAGGTAGAGATGGCATAATTCTCATTGAGTTTTGTAAAAGATGCGGATACATTTGTATACCTTATGGGCAATACGAATTATTGACGGATTTTCTGTGCCGTGAATGAACATTTGTTGGTCGTAAAAAGTCTTTTAGGTAGAAGCCTTGTTTAAACCGAAAAAATACTCTTTCTTCAATCATAAAATTTTAAAAACTTATTTACTAAAACGAATCGTTCCAAATTTTTTGTGCTTGTTGTAGTTAAAATATATTTGAATTTAAAATGACATCGAAACTCAACGAGAGGAATGCGTACTATTTATGTAGCCAAACGATCATATGGGATCTTGTTCAAAAACGATATCATGAATGGATTGAAATATCTTGAGATAAGACTGCACAATAATAAATCGTAAAACCCTACTTCAGTAATTTTTTTCCAAATGAAAACCCGTTTCAAAATTTTGGTTGACATTCCCTGAGATAGGATCTCTACTGCATTTAACTTGCTGATTGAATGAATATGGTGCATGCGCGAGCTTCCGCAGTAATTTAATTTCATGGCAAATTGAACTGTGGTGAATCGATCTGTGTCCCAACCAGTTAGGAGGCAAAACGCGTTTGCGTCCCATACCCCCCGGGATCTATAACCCACGGCCATCATTGTATTTGTTATGAGTAATTGGTGGTTACGAGGTGCGTTAATCCGCGTTTGTATGTTCGTACGTTGTTTGGAAATCGCATATACTGAACCCGTTACCCCCACAACCATGGTTTTAATCAGATTCAAAATTATCCATAGCCTAAACACAATCTTTATTCTGTTTTTGAGATATTTCGATCGCTTCTGCATAAAGTGTGCATGGATTAAACCGGAACCCATTGGAAAGCTTACACAGACAGGGTTTGTGTGTAGGAAGAGCAGTTATTCAGTGAAAAAGTGTAGACGGAATGCAATTTTTCAGAATGTGTAAGCTGGGACAAAAGTATCCGAAAGCCTGTGGAACAAACGGAGAGTAAAAGTGGAGTAAATGCAGAACAAAATTTGGCGAGTGATTTATATATTCCAAAGTTGACAGAGGATATCGAGGAAATGAAAATGGTATTAGGATGTGACTGCACGTGACAAATAAAAAGAATTGTGATTCTTCATCCGCAGTTAACGGCATGAATACCCCCGTAACACTGACTTCTTTGTCTAATAGGGCATGGAGGGCCTAGGCTGTCATTGTCGAGATTGCACGCAAATATTTACTGAAAAATAACTGCGCATTTAAAATTGGACTACGTTCTCATGATACTCTTCTGGTTGTTGCAAGAGGATAATTTCGGCAAATGAGTCCAGTTGCTGAAATCATTCTATCGGGAAGGCGAGTAAGTTCAGAAGTGGGCTATGGACTATGAAGAAAGTGTCAAAATGACAAGCGATACTAGCGCGCGTCGCCCTGGGTTTCGCAGTGCTATATAAAGCCCAAGGGCCTAAACACGGGGATTCAGATTTGACCAACCTTTAAAAACACATACTATTGACCTATCCGCCGCAGCTTTTAATGGGGACATGAACATACGGCATCGTTACTTCAAGTTCTGTGTAAGGACGATGTAATATGTCTCATCTTTTCATAATTTGATAAGTGCTGTCAAACATCCCTAAGAGGACAGATAAGCTGCATAAAAATCGACGCAGAGATAAGGAAGAATCCAGCCAAGATAGGTTGTCGTGGCATCACAAACTTAAAATATGATCCATATTTACTGTGTCTATGGCCACATAGCCGAGGTTGCTGCTCTTCTTGCTAGTGTTTCTATCCTACTCGGCGTCCAAAGTGATACTAATGGTGATCGTGGTTGACTTGTGGTGCAAGGTGGGGGAGATAGAAGAGAAAGAGCGGTTGATGTGCCAAACGTCCGCATTACTATAAGCAGTCTTACGCACCACTCACAGTTCTGCACCCACTTCGTGAGGCACGAGGTTGACTTTGTTGCTTGCAGAGATACGTAGGTTTGGGTCTGCAACTTAGAATGAATGGAAAACTGATACCCAGCTAGCAATAAGTCCTTTTTAATATAGTAGAAATGGCATTGAAACGCATGAGAGATCAAAACGGCCTTTATGAATGCCTCATGCGTGTTGTATAAACCAGTTCATGTCTGGAAGGTGTAGACGGACGTCATAGATCCGTCAGTTACGTCTGGCAAACCTATCCCTAACTCGGTCAGTCGCTTGGTGTATTAGGAAGGCATGAGAACCTGTGTGTGACTCTGAGAACACATCCGCACGGCACATCACATCATCAGGCACTACGCTCGTGCTGACGCGCTTGAATCTATCAAGGCAAGCTAAGAGACGCACCTGTTTAACCCAGACCATGACAGGTCTACCAGTCAGGCTGCGATTGCTTCTAACATATCTTGTTCTAATGGCATTCAAACTGACGCACAAATTACATAGCCGTCCCTCTAGAACCTTTTTATAGGCAGTGTGCGATAGGTGTAAGCTGTTTTTTAACTTTGTCAGCCAATACGCACGAACCCGAACCCCGACAACTTACGGTTTCTTTCTATCGGAACATTGAAAAAAGAGGCAGTCTCTTAGTGCGTTAGGTGATACGCAACTCTGCCTTACTATAGTGTGGTCCAGCGTCTTAGTTATTTCACCTAAACATCGAGTTACTCATTTATTTTTTTAGTTAGGCACGTTATCAGAAAAAATGAGCAGTCATTTTCCCAGAAGTGTAAATACGCAATCCGTGTTAAATTTTTTCATACTTAATTCCCTCCCACCAAAATCTATTAACATCGGCTGAACTTCCACACTCCTAGAGTACTGTGATGCTTTCATCCATCTCGAAATAAGCACCTGGAAAGTAAGCGTATTCCATCGAATCGCAGCCAGCATTTAAGTTCAAAATGCAGCTGGGAAAAAAACTGCGCTTTGATATGAAAGGAAATAATGGACTGCTAAAAAGTAGTCCACTTTTATAATTTAATAGAAAAATATCTTATCTCCTTTAAGTCACAGTAAAAATAGCTTCACATAGCAGAGGCCTTCGACTAGAGTTAATTCGGGGTAGCCACAACCTGTCAGTCTTACAGGAGGCCTATGGCGATAAGGGGAGTAGAAATTGGAGAAGCATTAATGCAAAACAAGACAAACCGACCGAGGCTTTTGAGAAGTCTCAAGTGGCTGCTGCTAGAATTAATTGACCAAATGCTCCAAAGCAATCGCTAACTAAGGGGAACATAAAATCTACATTCACTGCCCACAGCTGACCTAGTTTTTGGCGTAGCCGAGGCTTGATAGGGAGAGAGAGAGAGATGTGCATAGGGCCAAAAGGCAACCAATTCAAGTGAGCGAATATCCTCTGGGGAAATTTACTACGAAGCCAACCTTACGTTGACCTCAATTTCTGCTTCCTAGCTTAGTGGTTGTAAATCCCAGATTTGGCAGCTCGCTGTGAGAAAAAATATTTATTTTTCTAGGTTATCAAAATTCATTTACATTGTCATTTCCCAAAGAAATATTCTGCAGCAATTCAAGTTGTTATGCAAACATCTTACAAAGGAGGAAATGATTAATCAAGATAGCTGCCTGTGAAAGGCCTATATCATTTATTCGCTGTTGTACGGTAAGTGACCTAGCTCATAAATTTGCATGATCGGTCACTCTGTTGGATGTATTTAATCTTAGGACTAAACTTAAAAGTAAAAGAACATAGAAATAAGGCTCCAGTACAAAGAGGAAAATGAATTCTTCTATTTTCAGCGGAAAATGTATCACATACTATCAGGGAAGTCAAGAACCGGTAGAACTACCAAAATATCACTTCGACTTAACCTTGGAAACAGTTAAGGTACGCAAACATTCATCAGCAAAACACCTAAATAAATACATAAATAAAGATCTTTTTAGAGCGATAAGGTTTTATGGAAAGTTTTTCAAACTATTTTACATATATTTTTTGCGGTCTTTTATGGAAGTGTATTTTTCTTGGAAATGAGTTTTCATATGACCCAAAAGGCCATTTCATTAGAAAGAACATCCAAAAACTCACAACTTCGGTAAATGCTTTTCAGAAATATCTTTATTTTAATGTTGTGATAAACACGTAGAACAGGATAAAAATTTATGGCTAGTCGATTTAAAACAGTGAAAATTGTGAAATATTTACCATTCTTTGAAGGACAATCTGAAACTGATTGTAATCCAAAACCAGAAATACCTATAGACAAATTTGACGAATGGACAGTTCTCATAGTATACACAAAATGGTATGCTTACGATTTCAGCTGAAAATTTCATTTATATTTACTAGTCTCAGTTATAGGGATTTTTCACGTCTTCTGAATTTACCGTTGTTTTAAAAGTTGGTCTTTCTAAGGAAAGTAGTATTGCGTTTTAAATTTCCTCTAAGTTTTAAATTTGCTTAAGATCGTAATATGTGAACAAGGGATACGTCAGCGAGAAATATGGGATCGGTGGTAATAGGATTTTTATGGATGGAGCCCCGTTGGTAGGGTTGCACAGTAGTCTGTTGCCCCGACAAGCGTGCAGATTGCGAGATCCGGTGGTTTTACATCACGCAGACCCAACAAGTTGCATGGGCAGTCTAAATCTTCCGTGGTAACCTCTAGCATCTTGATTTGCACATTTCCCCTTAAGACACTAAACCACTGACCTTGCTGTTTTGCATCGAATTTGCCGTACAACTTTCAACTTTCACTTATTCGTTATTTATGTTATGCAGCGACAGGATGCAGCTGATAAGCTTTCGCGCAATTTGTTGAATCCAATAAATCCTGCTCTATTCGCTTGATCTAACTTCATACCGGGGAAAAAAGTTTCAAAAGAGTCTGTTGATTTAATTCTCATGAAATATTCAGCCCATTCCTCACCATATAAAAACTTGACTCTCGTTTAAACTATCGTGACTCGCAAAACTTCGTGCCTTCGAAGGCAGTCAGCCAGCCGAGTGACTGGGTCTTCTAGAACTGAGAGTCATGCTCTCCAAAACAGATTGAAACCACTTTCTGTACATTCAGAGCTTGTTGTAGAGAACTCAGTTTGGGGCTAGGGATCAAAGCTGTTGTCATGTATAGCTGAAAATGCAAAATGGTTCAGCAGTCATATACTTAGGAGTAACATACCAGGAAACAGTAATGGCTTTTGCTGCACCTAACTGTGAGTCTTCCACACATCCAATTGGAAGACGAAATCAAGTTGATCAGAGCCTGACAAAGCTGAACGGCTCTTATACACGAACAGGTTCCATTCCAAAGGCACCAGGCCACAAAAGGAGACCTTTAGATCCCACAAAAACTATGATGCCATGGATAACGTATTAAAAGTAGTCACTGCAGTTTGACCCTCAGTCCAGAGTAGAACTGTTTTACCAAGTCTCTAGAAGGTTCAAGGTTGCAAATCGTAAGTGTCTGTTCTTCAGTTTCAACCTCATATTCTTGGTCTCCTTCCAAAGCCTCATCTGCGTGAAGTCAAATGCGAAGCAGATGTGCTGCAGTGGTTATTATGCAGTGCCATGCTCTATAGGCGTGGACCTTGTCCTCTTATAATGGCCCAGACTAGAGCAAATTATATGATTACCAAACTGAGTAAAAACTGCAGGCGCTGATGTAGAACTTTGTGATCCAATACCGACGTTGGCATACTGATCAGCATGTATACTACAACAGCAAGATGCGATATGCTACAAAGCAGCATTGTGTGTGCGTGTGTGATATTGTACCCCACATTAACGGGAGCTTGACCAGTGGTTTGAGGCGAGACCTACTGATATTGTCATGGGCTTAGTTATAAGCATTATTTAGCACCACTCGATGCACGCTCACAATCTTCACCCTGCCAATTATCAGCAGTCGTCAGTCTAAATCTGGGCAGCCACAAACAGAGGACCATCCGTTAGCAGAAGACCGGTGGACTAGCGCAGGTGTCTGCCTGCGACAGATGTTGAACAGTTCTCCGTCGATTTGCTGGGCACTTTTAATGCCCTACCGCAATTTACGACATACATCCAGTGCGTAGCATACAATATGAGATTGAAGGGTTCTGGAGAGGGTACGCAGACTCACTTTACTCCACTTGTCACCGCAACTGATGCTGACACTGCTTCCTTATCCGTACTACGCGTTATTCTCGTATCATGTAGTTGTCTCACCACTTGCATGATTACCCCCGAATGTCCGAAGTTCAGCATGTTGTTCTTGATTTTAAGCTGATGCGTCATTTTAAAAGCCTTTGATGGATACACAGAGTGTAGGAAACGTTTGGTCTTAGTACTGTTCGTGCAGTTGTGTAGCTGCGTGTTTCTGTAGGGTTTTTAGAATCCGGATTTAGTTTTCGGTAGGTGATGTTGCGCGAGATATTTGCTCAGACAGTGGAGTCTGTGCCTGCTGTGGTGGGAAGGAAGATGTCTTCTTGGTTATCACGGCTTGGCTGGCACGTGTTATGTGTGAATACTTTGATGGTGGTGCCAAGGTTGAAGTCCTAGTAGCTTTATACTTGTAGCCACACCACGTGAACATTGAAACCATCATCTCTGTGAGTTTGTGGCCACCGTACTTTTAAATTCTGCCCTGTAACTGTCCATTGGCCATTGTTGCGCTGCATTTTATTTCCTCTTGAAGTGAATTTGGGCTATCGAGGTTGTCATTAATTTTATCCTGAGGAAGTTCACTCATGGTGACTACGCACTGTGGCTGAGGACAGACGTGAATCGAACGACCAGCCGCTTCAGGAGTTGCGACTCCTACCTTAGAGTTTCGCCATCTTGACTAAACAGAGCCGCGAAATCTGTGATTGAGGGAGCGTAGGCCGTGGGGATTTTCTTCGCTTTCCTAAAATCCATCAGCCAACAAGGCGTTCTGCCTCTCCTCAGGCTCTGCTGCAATGGATTTTGACATCAGACGAGAGCACCCTGATTGACTTCCCTCCCACTTGTACTGTTTTCGAAATAACTCATGTGTAGCCTTTTAATTATCGGATAGCAGATTGTAGATTTCTGTCGTGCAAATGCTCATAGGGCTTTCGGTGTCTGTGACCGTGGTGGTGCAAATGAAGTTCCAGTACTGATCATCGTCTCTCCCTAAGATTGCGTCTTATCCACAGTTTGTAGTTGTGCCAGATGGTACTTCACTGGGTCACTTAAGCTGAACTAGATGACAGCCAAATCCAATAAGACAGCTGTAAAGTCGCCTCCAGCTCATTTAACTTGTGAAAACCTGCTAAGTTGCGATGGAGACTGTGTTAATCACCCCTCCGGACGGGGATGTAGCAAGCAGTTGCGAATGAAGCGAAAACGCACACGTGCATCCACGTCGTCTTCTCTCGCGCATCAGAAGGCGGAAGAAGGTGTCGGTGGCGAGCAGATCTCAGTATTTTGCAGGCCCACAGGATAAGTATCTCAGTGCTTTTACAGCTGCCAATCCCCTGAGGGCATAAAGCCCCTCGGAGTTTACGCGTGGTATCTTCTGACACGGCGATAAACAATAATACAGACAGTCAATTTGTGCGTCCTATCACAGTCGTTAGCAGGACATGCAGGCCTTCGTAGACGTTGAGAAGCCATTGACGACGGTGAATATTTTCTCCCACAGAGCGGCAGACTCGAAGCTGGGAGACGACCTTTACTTGCAGCCTGGTCATCACAGCAGTCGTGAAACTTTTAACGACAAAGACGGCTGCGATGTCTCGCTCCTTTGTATCTGGATGTGCCTTGCAAAGGAACGTGTATCCAACATCCATCTATGTTGGTTGTTCATTTTCGAAGAAGCGCGAGTTGGTGCAGTGACTATGACTTGCGACGGGATGAGTTTCAAGTAATAGTAGTCTTGCGCTGGAGCTACCGCACTCTCTCTTCCTCTCCCACCTGAGCCTGTTGTCATGACAGAGTCAAAAAGACTGGAGGCGGGAGAGTACAAAGGTGGCGGGCGTGGCCGGAGCCGCACCTTGGTGTGCTACCAAAATTGGCTCGGATTCCACGAAGTGGGAGTGCCATAAATACCACATTAAGAAGGAGACATTTCAGCCTGACTCTCAGTCAACCATTCAGCCACTCCACAGAAAAAACATAGTGGGCTGATGACGCAGTTAAACTTATCCCATCAGTTAGCAATTTTTAAAGCCATAGCTTTTAGAGCACCGTGATAGTTTCAAGTGCGTCAGATTGTTTATAGTGAGGAAAATGCGCTAAGCCTTCTACCCTACTCCCTTCCCCCACCACCAATATCAGACCACTGTCCGTCTGGTCAGTTGTCTGATGCGGAAGTGGGCGCAGCTTCTAGTGACTTTGTCTACGCGAACTACGTACACGATCTGGACCCCACAAACACAAGCAACCCGGATTTTACCCAGCAGGGAGTTAAACCACTCGAATCGCACATTTGTGAGATAGCCAGAGGTTACATTAAGAAGACTCTCAGAAGACCAGTTAGCCACTCGACACAACACACATTGGACTGAGTGCGAGGTCTGAGTGAAATTGTCAGTTGGCAACATTCCAACCCATGGCACTAATCGTCCCGTGATATTTTCAAGCTCAGAGCATACATGCAACAGTGAAGTCACATGAAGAAAGAGCTGAGGATCATACTTGCCTCTCAATCAGCTATGCAGACCGAAAGAATGTTTTTTGTCGTGTTGCATGTGATCGTGTGAGGTGCAAAGGCTGATGAGGAGAGATGGTATAGCCAGTGCTGTTATACCACAGGTTTTCATGGAGACGCATGTGACCTAATAGGCCCATGCAGTGTGTGAGTGTGCGTGGGCAGTGCGGACAGTTGAATGGGATGCAGGGGGTGTAAGTTGGTGCTCCTGGCACTGACGATTGAGAGGGATACGGGCGAAGATCTTCCCGGTGAGGTTGAGCAACGAGATGCCTCTGTGATTATCACAGAGTTGCCGGATCCCCGTCCGTTCTGTAGAGATGAATGATGGTCGCGTTTTTGAAATCCTGAGGAATTTGTCCTTGGTGCCACATCTCCTGGAAGAGTGTTGTGAGTTCTGCCATCAGCCGGGGCCCACCGTGCTTGTAGACTTCCGGTTGGATTGCGTCGGATCCCGGTGCTTTACCGCTGGAAATCTGCTGCACGGCCCGTATGGTTTCTGGTAGGGAAGGCGGCAGATCTAGGTCATTGTTCGTGTCCGCTTGAGGGAGCCGGTCAATGGCAGCATCGGAGATGGCTGAGGAGCAAGTAAGGACACTTCTGAAGTGCTCGGCCCAGTGCTTCAGAATTTGCGATTTCTCTATCAGCAGTGTTGTGCCGTCAGAGCTGAGCAGCGGTGCGGTCCCCTTGATACACGGGCCGTAGATGGTTTTGATGGCTTTGAAAAAGTTTTTCATTTCATTGCGGTCCGCATACCCCTGGATTTCCTCAGCCTTTTGGATCATCCAGGCGTCCTGCATCTTCCATAGCCGTTGTCGTACAAGGCGGTGGCATCTGAAGAAGGCTGCTTTGGTGGCGTCAGTTCGAAGGTCCATGTAGGCTTTGTATAGTCCATTCTTCTCCGCGAGTAAGTTGCTAATGTCGGCGTCATTTTCATCAAACCGGTCCTGGTTTTGACGGCATGCTCGTCCGAGGACTTTGAGTGCGGTGGACTGTATGACATTTCGCAGTTGGCACCATCGTGTTTACACGGTGGCGTTATTATCTGGAGCATACAGGTTCTCCAGTTTCTCGGTTATTTGGTTGTTGAACTCAAAACTGTGAGCTAGCAAATTTAATAAAAGAGTATTTATCTTACCTGGCGGTTGCTTACCTTGGGGCCTTCGTCGGGGTTGCAGTCAGAGCCTCATCCGGGAGATGACGAGGCGGTCATCTGTCTAACCATCGGCATCACGGGTCGCCTTGGTCACCAGCACGTCATGTCGATCTCGTCTCCGGACGAGAACATTGTCCAGCAGATGCCAGCGCGACGACCGAGGGTGCAGCCACGTGGCCTTCTTCAGCGTCGGAAGGCGGAAGAAGGTGTTGGTCAGCAGAAAACGGTGTTCTGCACGGGTTCGCAGAAGAAGGAGGCCATTACCATTATGGCCACCGAGACCGTGGGAACCCAGCACTCCCTGCCAGGCTACGTAGTCTGTTCCAACGTGGGCGTTTATATAACCAAAGACAATTAACATAGCCGCCTTGGACACAGTTTCCAGGCGTGTGTGCAGTTCCTCGTCGAATTTGTCCTTCGTCGCATCAGAGTTCGTTATTGATGGGCACAGGCGCTGATGATGCTGGCGAACTTGTCTCTCCAAAGAGGCAGGCGGAGGCTCATCAGGCGATCATTGAAACTCTGCGGCAGACAGGACAGATGGCCCACGATGTCGTCCCGGATGAAAAAGGTGACACCAGCATCTCGTCGATCTGCCTTTGGCCGGCCGCTCCAGTAAAACGTGTAGCCGGTATCCACATCCTCCAGCTGACGCTTCTCAGAGATTCAGGTCTCGCTGATAGCAGCAATGTCCACCATGTAGTGGGCCAGTTCCTGAGCGACAAGTGTCACCCTCCGCTCCGTCCGGTTGCTCCTTGGCTTGTTTAAACGTCACGAACATTCCAGGCTGCTAGTGTTAGCGGACTCACCAGAGTAGCCCGGTGAAGATGGCGTGAGGGCTAGGGACGGGATGTGTTATTAGTTATTCGAGTTTTACGACCGTGTATTTTGTGATCTGTGAGACACGCAGCCAGCTGCAGAAGACGTGATACCCCGCGTGTTTGTTAATAGCAACTATTCTAACGCCATCCTCTGTGAGGAGGCAAGCATTGGACATTCTAGACGGCTGCCGAACTCCACTATAGGTCGCGGTTTTGTTTTAGTGGGAGAGTGACCCGTGTTAGCCTGGGCCTGCTTCGCGGTTGTTGTCACCCCATCGTAGGACTCTTTGAGGGGAGGAAGTTGGGAAGTTCGGGAGTTCGACATAACTTTGTGAGTGCACAAACAACACTGTAGACCGGCTTAGACCGCCAGTTGTGACGGTTGCCCTAGGTGTCGCCGCTGGGAAGAACCCAACTTCGAGGAGCCACAGGTGCGAGTTGGGTACCAGTTAGAGGCGGCCACAGGAGCATTCACCACCTGCACTAGACAAACGGAGCGACCAAATGCTATCTGTGTGGTGCTACCCCTAACTTGTACCTTCTACACTCTAAGGCATTTTCAAGATCTTACAGCACATTCCATCTCAGTTATTTTGGATAGTTGCATACTTCCCTACACGTTGCCCAGCCGGAACGTGATCCACGGACTGGGTTTGGCCTAGCCCAATAAGACTTATTGACGGTTGCTGTAACCGTTCTACCAAATTATTAATAAAGACATGTTTTTTAGATGACTTAATTTATGGCACCATAATGGCGTAGCAAGACACGACCAATTAGCAGTTAAAAGCTGAGTGAACTCCACACAAACCAACAACGATTGATTAGATGTAATGGCGACTTTCGAATACGCCGTCTATGGCAGCTCAGACTCGCTGAATGCAAGAGGATTACACTCAACATGTGCATATGCGCTGTTCAGTACTTGCTGATTTATTTTTAAAGAGTAAATATAAAGTATTCCTCATTTGTTTTCATTTGATTTCGTTGCTACATACATTTTTATGATAAAAATAATTAACTTATTTTTAAATATTAATCCTAAATTTTCGTCCTTGAAGATAGCCATAACTTTATTAGTTTTCGCCTTGGTAAGTGTAACAATTTAGTATTGATCATGCCTAGCTCTAAGCCAGCTATTTTAAGGGCACAATTGTAAGTAATATCAAAGGGTTTTTGGGAGATGTTTTAGGTATATTTGCCGTTTGGACATGAAAGTAGGCCGCTATAAGCATTTTCAGCGAGTTTTCAATTATTCGCGGATTTCAGTTATTTGCGAGTAGCTGTGGTCCCTACACCCCACGAATACTATCGATCAACAGTATGTGACAATCTTTCGATCATGGTTGAATGGTTATTATTGTGCAGCTTAATGTTTGAGTAGACTATCCTTTCATCCTAGTGACTGTTCCTTCACATGCAACCACGAATGTTTATTATAAGCATATCTTGTTAATATTCCTATTAATTTCGCTCCTCCTCTTCTTCCTGCCACGCACTGAGGGTAACCAGAAAATTCCCGAACAAATTTGAAACACCACATTATTCACTTCTCCCTTCTCCTTTTTCAGTACGTGATCATACAAAGTTTCTCGAACAACCAGATTTCAGAGGTTGTGGCGGAATGCCTAATCCAAAAGCGAGGTTTGTCGGTGAGCTTAGATCTACTACTTTTAACGCGAATGCTGACTAAACTAGTATTTGGAAAACAAAAAAGTGTACACTGGTTTCGTATTTCTGCGTTATCTTGAAGCAGTTATTCTAAGGGTCTACCCTACGCCGTTTTGAGGAAGCTTTGATATAAGAGTTAGTGGGGTGGCAATAAAGCGGCAGTCCTGTCTGCTTTTTTCTTATGCAAGTTGTTTAACCATAATGCAATACTCTTTCTCTATGACAGCCAAAAATCGAATCTGGTTTTTAAAGCTTACCTACACATGCACAGGACTTCATTAACAAGAACAAAAGAGGTTGAATAATAGAAAAGTTAATATTTTGTTCTGACCTTTTCATTGGCACGCTTTGAGAAAGATAACATGTTTTACGCATATAAATGTGCACGGTAAAATTAAATGGTGAAGACATTGAAAAAAATAAGTAAATCCTTAGACAAACATGGATAATATGATTAAACCTCCATTACCGCCACCACTGGTACCTGAAGAGGACTTATAATTCCATCCTATTCGAATGTACATAAGTAAGCGGAATTTCATGCGAGTGCTAGCGCTGACTATCCTCCCTCAAAGGGCATGTTTGATCTGGCTTTCCTTGGCAAAATAAACCTCGGAGAGTCATAAACACTCGCGAAGTCTTTAAGCGTATAAAAGAGCTAAGTTCATAATGACATCGATTAATACTTTGGTTTTTGAGAATGCGGTCACTTGTATTTATTCCTCTGGGTGAATATACAGACGGAGTATGGTTTCAAATTGCTATTGATTTTCTTTATTTTCACCAGAAGAGCATTAATCAGTCAAATTTGTGGAAACCGAGTTTATCTATCTCTTGGTTCTAAATTATAACTCAGAATTGGAAACAGATATTCTGTAATTCACAAAATCGTGTTTTCAGCCTGTTATAAGATGGATTCACGCAAGTCGATGAAATTCATGCGTAGCTCAAGCGTATATCGAGTTACTTGGTTCATTTTGTGACTGTCTGAATTTAATATAGTTACGAATCGCAGATCCAGAAGAACAGTCATCAGAGTTATTAATAACAAGAACGTTGATAATAAAAAGGTTAATTCCATTATTTACGCAGCCAGCAGGCAAGCCTGCAATAGCCCAAACGATCGTACGTTTAAGGAAAATGGAACTCGGCCACGTTTTGCAAAATTTATCATCTTTGCTGCAAATGTCGGAAAACCACAGACATTCAACAGGTAACCAAAATAATCTTTAGGGACTGAGTTGTTTTAAACATAATCCAGAAATAATTAAACTGCGCATATTTTCGAATGCCAATGGATTTATAAAGGAGTCAAACAATTCATACCGATGTATGTCTAAAAATTACCAGAAGTTTTAAAAATTCATTTAAAATTCGTCTTGATAGATTAGTTAACAACGCGAAAAGAACAGATAATAAGCAGCTTCAGGCCCGCGACCAATGGCAGTGAATGACCAATGATATCGCCGTATGATATTTCTGGAGGAAATTTATGTGACGGACTCCAGCGCACTCTCACTTGTGTTCAGCAGTTGCTAAAATGTAAGTGGTATGAAGTTTTCTAAATTACTTGAAATTTCCGGTAAAGGAAACCCTTGCTTGTTGTGGTGATTAAAAGTCCCGAGTCCATCAAATCAATAGCATTTCGTTTTTAAGCCTACAACCCTAGTAGACCCGAAAAATTAAGTTATGGCGTATATAGTGTCCAAACCTTTTTTCACTCGTCAATTATATTTCGAAGTTATAAGTCAACTGACTTAAATTCTGTGACTATTTCCGATATGAAAGCGATTTATAAGGGCAGCTATTATATTTTTGGTTACCATAATAAAGAATACAAAGCGAGGCTTAAATTTCACTCGGATGAAGATTCATTTTCAAAACTTTATGAGTTTTAACGAAGCGCGGTCTCTATTAACCCGTTATCAAATAGCCTTGATAAATGGATAAAATAATGTCTGAATAAGCTATGTTGAGAGTTAAATTGTTTATTCTTCCTCTTACCAATTTAATTTGAATTTCGATAAACTTCAAAGATTATTAAAGCTTTGAAAATTTATGGTAAACGGACACCTCTAGTGGGCAAAATTGTCATTTTGACTTTTTTCTTATAGTTGTAAACAACACAGGAACATTTACCTGCATATGTGACATTCATCAGGTAGAAACTGTTAGCATCTGTTTATAAAGCAAAGCTGTTGTTGTACTACCGTTATTCCTAATAAAACTGTGGTTCAGCATAACAGCGATGATGCTAAATTTAATTGATAATACACTTGCTAATTTAGGAATCCGAATTCAATTTTTCTACTACTTCTCGGCCTCTTCTCACAGTCTGTGAGAGTATACCCGTCTGCTGTGGACGATGCGCGAATACCTGAGCTAATTTGCCGGTAATCACTTTCGGTCGCTTTGTTGCTTTGCTTAACTCAACATTTTATGTCTCCTATTTGTATATATAACGAGTACCTCAAAGTCTTTTTTTGCAGAACTTGGTAGTCTGCCATTTTTCCTCTTCAGTTGGTTTTCGCTTAAAATAAAGGAAATTGTTCGTTAATTCAGGAGTGCGCTGTAATTTTCTAGAAATTAGGCCTAAAAGATGTTAACGCATTTTTTCATTAAAAAAACCGTGCCCAAACTAACGCCAATCTCACTTTCGGGCTGGAAACTTAGTTACGAAGGCGAGGATGCCCTGGATGGGCACCTGAACATGACATTTGAATAGGAACCGCCCCCTACACTTGAAAAACGTTGCCTTCTGGTAAATTTCCAGAAGTGTAAATTAACCCGTGTCTTAACGCTTATCCTTATATAAACCTAATCTGTAACCTTAATCTTAGCCCTACCGCAAACCTAAACCATAGAGCCAACACGATAATAACCTTAATCCTTAACCCAAACTCGGATCCTAACTGCAAACTCAACCCTTACCCTAAAATTTATCCTTAACATAGTTTCCTTGGAGTTAAGTGCAAAGCCACATGTATTGTGAACGGTTCCTTTTCACGTGTACTGTTTAGGCGGATACACAAAGTCTCCCTACCGTTATTAGAACTGTTTTGCATATATTGGGTTAAATTGTAAGTTATCTCCAAAAAGAACAAATTATTAACTTACATCGAAAGGGGTACAACACATTTATCCTCTGCTCTGATAACATAAATAAAATTTATTTAATTGCGTGTGTCCCATTTTTGAAAAAAAGTTTTTTATACCAGAAATCTGTCATGATGCTAGTTTTTATAGCAACATTATTTGTCGATTTATGAGGCTTAACGCAGCATTTTTCCGCATATTTTACCAAAGTGCACGTGAATATATTAACACGTCAACCACCGTATACAACGTCATATTTCGCACTGAACGTATCTGTAGCTTTCAACGTCATTTTCTATACCCTTAGATAGCTATGAGTTTTCTATTTTATCAGCGTACAATCTCTCTTAAGTTAGGGAACATATACTCACCAGTGCATTAGGGATCTTTAATAAATACATGACTCTCTACGAGTACATGAGGGAGTGTAGTAGTGCGAATGCGTTTTGACGAAATTTTTCCCAAATAATCAATTCAGCTTGTTTAAACAGCTTAATGCTCACTTGGGCATGATCCATAAATTAAATTTATAATTTGATTCGAATAAGATATAAACATTGGATAGATTTAAACGCTAGTTTTCTATATAGCTTCACTGAACGTTTTGTTTTTTTTCTGAAACTTATAGCGTTTGTCAACACTTTGCTGCTAACTTTAATGAAGACTTGTGTCTAGCGTCAGCTGACCTTCAGGAAGAATGTTTTGATCGCATAATTGATGTACAGCTAAAAGAAAATGGTGACGATGGTGTCTCCAGTAAGTTAATAATCTCACATTTTTCAGTTGAAAAATATGATTTCTTTGACGTCCATAGTTCTTTCCAACAGCATCCGCTCAGATCAGCAAACTGATTGAAAAAGAGGGATAACTGAATAAATCAATTTCAGAAAATGATAAAATAAATCCTTTAACCTAGTATTCGAAAGGTTGAATTTCATAAATTTTGGTTTTCCCAGTATTTGCGTGCATTTTAGTTATGACCACTCTGCAATCAAAAAACTATATATGTGCAGTATTAATATAAAGCATCGTCAGTTTGACCGTCGTAATCCGACGGTGTCCATAATATGCTCGACAGAAAGGGGGTGGAGGGACGGTGACTTGCGCTTGAATCTGTTTTAAGTAATAGTAGACTGGCACAGCAACCACCGCACTCCCACTTCCATTACCCGCCTATGCCCGGTGTCAACACATAGTCGAGAAGAAAGGAGGTGGGGTCGGGTGGGGTGCGGCACGAGCCTGCACTTACACGTGCCCTTGTTGGGCATGCGCAGACCCTCATATTCGGCATCCGAAATAAAAACTCCTGTTGCACACTTATTTGGCCTTCCTGGTTGGTCCAGCGCATCTAACATGCGGTCAGTTTAGGGGACAGAACAAAAAATGCATGCATGATGAACATCGAAAAGGACAGTAGAGAGGGGAATAATTATTTTCTGTTTTAAGTAGTCGACAACCAGTATACATAAGGTTGGATTCGAACCCAAAGCATAAGATCCTTAACAATTCAATCTAATGTTACGATATTAAGCATCAAGCTCCTGTTCCCGCAGCTGCAATTAGGAAAATTAATCAGCACGGAAGATAAAAAAGCGAAAGTGCGAGCTGTAAGAGGCAGATGCTAAGTAGGAAATGCGATCGCTGGAGCCAGAATGTTGCTCACCCGAGCTTTCATATTCACAGCCTATCCAAACATTAGAGTCAGCAGAATAAGTTGATTTGTGTCGAATATAAATCCGAAAAGTCAGATTGGTAGAACTCTTGTTCACTCGATATCCCGAAAGAGTCACCTGAATGAAACGCAGTGTGTAGCAGGTTGTTCTCTCTAAACGGGCCGCGGGGTAAATGCGCTAGACCAGCACGGAGGCCAACTCAGGGTACGGCAGGCGTTATAAGTCGGGATGAGATCCCAGTGCAAGTCTACTATTACTTAAAACAGATTTAAATGTAAGTCACCGTCCTCGCAAAACAATTTCATGGAGAATACGATGGACACTGTCGGATTACGATGGTCAAACTGACGATTTAGCTGTTTCATCTGATTTAATAGGTTAAGATTTTTATAGCGTAATTGATAAGTTATTCTGACAGGGGTATGTTTACGTACTTCACTCATGCGTTTATGTCACCTATGCGGTTAGTTAATTGCGTTCAGGGGATATCGTAGTTTATGTTCTATTAGCGGGGCTAGTAAGACGTGTGGAAGAAGATAAATTACATTTGCAAAAGTATTATCGCATGTTTTAGGCCACATATTTGAATAATCGCTGAAAGTTTGATCATAATTTACCCACCTCTTGGTAATGCTTTGGAAACTTTGAGAAAAGAATGGGTTTGAGCGTAAACGCGTTTAGGCATAATACACCTAGTATTTTGAACATTTTACTTAAAAAATATAGGGATACATTCATCTGAAATGTGCGTGTGAACTATGATTTGAGGAATGAGTGTTCAGGACGTGGTTCAACTCGGGTTCAACTCTGAACATCAAGATTGAACATATTCCCTTATTATTTTAGGTTTTAGCGAAACGTCGCGGTTTCATTGGCAAAAGGACATCGAGGATGGAAAAACGTCGTGGCTTCATCGGCTGAGCTTTTGGAAAGCTTTGAACTTCTTTGAACTTCTTAACCTACCTTTCTGAAAGAAAACCACCGTGTAAATAAAACTCTACAAACGTGCTTCATGGATTCATATGAGCTTGCTTTCGTATGCATCATGTTTAGAAATCTTCTAGATAAATCGGCAGTTGATGCCCATAAGTACTTGATGCGTTTTAGAAAATATGTCAGGCTCAGCAAAAATACGACTTTCTTCATTAAAGAGCTCTGTGTGTTTGTCAACAATCGTAAAAATGGTAAAACCTTTGTGAAAAACTGAAAGCTGGAACTAAAGTCCCCTTAGGACAAAAGTATTAATAAGCTTCAATTAAATATTGAGTCTTTAACTCAGGTTAACCAACTGAAACATGAATAAAGTGACATTTGCTTTCAGTTAATTGATATTTGATAAAGCTGACAGCGATGATACGGTTTTCTAAACTAATCTTCAGTCGCCATAGAAACAATGGTCTGCGCTACAGTGAATTTAGACCCAGGCATCGATTATCGGATGCCAGTTTATTTAATTTAGCAGTAGTCCTGTTGAGAAATCTGTATTTCGAACTTTCATGTTGAGCAATGCAGTCAGGTATAAAGATTGTTCTGTGAACATGTCCAAACTTAAAATCTGTGGACCGAATCTACTCAAACGATGGCTAATTACCCAGTTTAGGTTCCGTGCAACAATTTGCATTACTTACAGCACCAGTATCAAATAAGTAGATGTATTAAAGCTAAATTCCTCTGCTCCTAGTTTGGGCAGATTGTTCATAGGAGCTCAGCTGGACACGATTCCTTTCAGTTTTTCAAAACAAATCACAGTGCTTTCTCTTTCCAACTCCGGAATTTCAAAAGTTGTACCCTTTAATAAAATATGTATGCATTGCTTACCTGAGGGAAATCGTAGACATTTCGATAAGTTTTTCTCTGCTAATTAAATTTCGGTGTTAGGGTTAAACCAATCGCAATAGAAGTCCCCTTCCTTAAAAATAAAGCAGATGGTCACTCAGGATATGCACCACTGCTAAGCATCGTCCGATACAAAAATCGCCTCTCAGTTTTCTATCGGATGACTTTTCGTGTAGTTTGCTGTTGGCAGACCATAAAACCATCGCACCAGCGATGTAGTTTTAGGACCACCGCTACATCGCACCGATGTTAAGTATCTGAAGGAAAATTATCCCTAGCACTATATCAAAAAGTTTCCTTTAAGAGCACTTTCATGGACTGATAATTCATGAAGATGCTTTCCATCCAAAACATCATTTAACGTGTCTTAAAAGCCGCCCCTGCACAGGTTCCTCAATTGTTGACCTTCTGATATGTCTATATTTGTTGGTACCTCGTTGAAAAAACGCAGGAGTGCAAAATTTTGCTTAAAGTCGTGTATGTGTCAGTGACACACTGTCATTAACTCTATAGTATGATCCCTTCTAAAGAGATTTCGGTCCAATTTATAGTACAGTGATAACAAAAATTCTTATCATGACGTCCGCAGTGAGGATTGTGAGGATGGTGACGGCGAGGATGATGCTGACGGTGATGATGAGGATGATCTATTGGTTACTACAAGAGTGTCAAAGCTAAAGAAAGAAGCAAGGTTGATGGTGAATGTAAACCAAAATAAGGTCAAGGAATATGATTTGATCAGTAGGAGCAACAACTCAACATGTGAACAATTTAATGCCACCGTACTTACACTCATTCAACCATTTGATCAGCGGAAAACCTAATTTAGCTTATTGTAGCCAACCCGCAATAAAAGCATTTCTCTCAAGCCAGACCTGGCAAAACATTAATCGGGGAAACCATGAGGAGCAAATAGTGCAAGCAGTATAAGTAGTTCGACCATCGCATCCAACGCGTGTCCCACGAAGTGAGCTTCATATCGGTGACTTGCACCTGGACTGGTTTACACTGAGGCAGATTTTCGCAGCACCAACTTAACTCTCCTCTCTGCATTCACATCGATCCGATGAGAAGACAATGTCACAAAACCCTACCTGACCCCATTAAGGGTGCCACACTCCACCCCCTGTCCCCTACAACATTATCAGGCTCCTGTAAGAGCTATAGAACTCTTTTATCATGGAGCTTGCCAGATGTGCCACGTTGAGAATGAAACATAGCAGCCTGATTTTCAGTCCGTCGTCCCTCCAAAATACTCGCACTGGAACCGAGTTTTTAGCCTTTCAAGCCATTTCTCTTAGCGCTTCCTGGGGGAAATATGTTACCCTTATTTATTTTAAGAAGGAATTCGCCAATTTCTCTTGAAGATGCATACCCCAGTGCCAGCCTCACCCTGTCTACTCGACTCTCCGAGCCTGTCAGACAAGTGACGAGGAGATTCGATTTAGTTGTTGTTACAGGTACACAGCCCATCTTGGTCTATCCCACGCATTCTGGTCCAGCCTGAATGTATTGGGCCAAATAAAAAGGCTAGCTTTATCCGTATTTGAGATGCAAGTGCACTGTCATGAGAGGTTTCATCCGCCATAACGGAGATTGCAACATGGATGGCATGGGGCTCAATGGGTAGCATGCCTATGCGTATTGCGGAGAAGGTTCAAATCGAGCCGAAGGAGGATTCGATGCAAAAAGGGCGAGATATGGTGATGAAGCCTGGACTGCGGTCTGTTGCTTGTAACTTTGTGAAAATGCGTGACCTAACAACCTGGCGCAATGGTTGGATACCCTGGAGCTATATGGGCAAATGAGACAGGAGAAATGAATTTATGCCGAGGCGCACTGCAAGGGCAGATAAAAACATCTGATTTGCGAAACCTCTGGAGCAGCGATTCTAAACCAACTCTGAGCACGCAAGAGGCTAAAGCTTCACTGTGATTAACTTGAGGTTTGTGACTGTAAATGAACCAAACAATCGAAAGTGGAGTACCCAGTCTGACCTATAAAACATTCCTATTTAATAGAGACCAATCAATACAGTAGGTATTCTATCTCATTAAATTTCAACCGAAATTCGGAAATTTGTTTTCGGTGCGAATAAATTACTTACGTAGGGTTGTACTTTTGAATACCATGCAGTCTTATCCCAAGATATTACAGGCAGGTCAGGATATCGGTGTTTTTAACGAACTTCTTTCTGACTTCCTGCAAAGAGCACTCTATGTAAAAATGGCTACTTCAGTAGCATGCAGTTTTCACATTGATTTCTAAGACCCTTATAAATTCAATTATATTTTCCAGAAAACCTGCACAAAATATTCTTTCTTGTACTCAAACTAACATCTCATTGACATTTTTATTCAAAAAATTGTATGTATTATTTTTAATACATTTCTTAATTATGGAATACTTTTGAACCATACCGGCTGTTATAGTTGCAATCAAGGTTTGAAAACTACGTGCTCTATACTTTTTGTCTACAGACGATCAAAAATTCCTCAAGGCCATGAGTAAGAGATCGCTTAGTTCTCTAAATATTTTGCAATAGATGTGGACCATATTGAGTATTCTATACGTACCAAGAATAAATTTATGATTATCATATATTACGAATAAAAAATGCATGTTCTTTAAAATCTCATAGTGAGAAACTATTTGAAAACCGGTAGATACCATTTTTAAGTATATTTTTTTGGAGTTCGTATATTTTTGCTATGTAATTTCTTTCTTATATTGTAAAGAAAGGTGGGATTCTCTTTAGACAGAATACATACAATATGTAGGTTGCGAACCTCAAATGCAAGTATAGTGGCCGGTAGGGTTCAGAAGTATTCGGCAATATAGAAAGTGTTTTAAACCCAAAATATAGTCTTTAGAGCATAGAATTTGAAGAAGGCATACCTTGCTACCAACTAAGTTTAAAAAATGTAATTTTTATCGATATTTTCTGTAAAGCAGATATGTATTTATCAGGGCATCGAAAATCAACGAGAAATAAAATGCATTCTCCTTAAGAAGCAGTTTATGTAGATTATTATTCTCACAGACAGAAAGAAGATAATTCAAAAGCCAGCATCCTTACGTAACTGAAGCCTCTTTAGATTATGCTGCACGATAAAAAATATAACAAAAACTCTACCTAGGTAATATTTTCGAATCAAAAACACATTAAGGCTTAGTCTTTGACATTTCATGGGATCGGAAGTCTACTATGGGTGATTCTATCTGTAGGGCAATACGTTTTGGAAGTAACTGGTATTTTGTGAATTAAGATGAGATAAGGCCAAGGAACTCCTTCGATATCAAGTCAACTCTCTGCTCATATCGCACCAAAAACCATTATTTTCTAAGTGAGGTAAAAAATCCTACGTGAGTTAAAAAGATACATCCAAATAGTTATTCTGTCTGCTGACAGAGGCCGGCCAATGGTTGCCCTTTAGCAGGCGGATGACCGAAACAAAATCCTAATGGTCCTAGACCATCGAGAATCCTACATTTGCAGCAATGCCGCCATTATAAAGTCAATACAGGCGAAGGTGAGTAGAACTCTCGCTCGACTTCAGAGAAAAATAAAGTCTTTAATATCAAAGACCAGTAGATGGCAAAGCCCGGAGAAGCAGCTATGGCATGATTCTACGGCCTCCCAAAAATCCGCAAGCCAGACGTTTCCTTACGGCCAATGTTCTCCTTTCGAGGCACGCCTACATACTGACTTGCAAATCGGTTAGTCCAGAAGTTTAGGTTCCTCATAGCGGATTCACAAACGACAGTTTACTCGACAGAACATTTTCTCGGCACAACAGAGATGGCCAAAATTGAACCGGATAAGAGCATGGTGTCATTTGCTATTACTTCACTCTTCACGTCCATTCTACAGGCCTTTGCCGTGGAAACCCTCAGTGATCAGTTGTGTCAAAATAACGATGAGAACGAAGGTGAGCCCGTGGGTTAAGATCTCATAGAATACAGAGAATATTGCCGCAATACATTGTTCACCTACGATGGGATCACATATGAGCAAATCAGGAGTACCCCGATGGGACCCCCATAATCTGGGTTCATTGCCGAGGTGTTTCAGCAAAAAACTCGAGAGATGGCAGTTCGTAGAGTACAAGCCCAAAATTTTGGGCGTTTTACGTTTACGTCCTTGCTACAAAGAGCGACTAAACTCGACCTTACTCGATCTACTGTTCACAATGGAAGGAGAAATTGATGGCAGACATCCATTCCTGGATGTTCTCGTCTGCCACGAACCGGATGACAAAATGGCGACGTCAGTCTATTGGAAATTGAAGAACACGTTACAACTGCTCAAGTACAATAGCCACCATCCGCTTCAACACAAGCGAGGTGGTGTATGCACGCTATAACGATGAGTTGAAACGCACTTCACCCAACAGAACGAGGTAAAGCTTCTGCGGGAGCTCTTTGGAGCCAACGGCTAGATACGAGCGTCCATTGAACGAAATCGAATGCCATAAATAAGCCAAACAAAGAGCCCTCTCAGTCAAAGGCATGGCTAAATCCCTCGCACCTTTTGGAATAGAAATCGTCTACAGGCCTAACTCAAAAGTCCGTCAGCAAGTTCTGTGGCCAAAAGATCCTATCTATAAGAAGGAGATGTCGGCCGTTCTCTGCCGACTTCAGTATGGCTGCGGGATGTGCAACTACCTTGGAGATACCAGCTGACAGCTCCCAGCGTGAATTCGTGAGCATCAGTCGGCTGTACGAAGTTTTGACCCTAAGTCAGAGGGGGCAACCCATGCAAAGTAGATGCGTCACATCTTCAACTTTGACGCCGCCGAACTTGTGGGCTGAGGCGAGAATCACTTGTCAAGGCAGATAAATGAAACCTGGATGTCTACCGACTGCTCAGTCAACCTGCACCTTAGTTTGGTCTGCCCCTATCTGGACTTGCGAGTGCTCTTTAAAAGGGATTATCCGGGTGAAGAACAACCGCAACCACGAATTATCTATGCGGCCAACAAGGGTGGGAGTGAAACAAGCCGTATTGAGAGACCAGCCGACGCATATGCACAGCCGGTTAACTGGGCCGGTAGTGCTGACACAACCTACTGTGAGATGCAGATCCGATACAGGCACAAAGGCAACGAGTGGCATATAATGATAGCGGTGAGCATGATTCTCCGGTTTCTTAAGACGGGTGGATGAAACTAATATCCGTAACGTCGGACACCTAATAAGCCTCTTCCGGTGAATCCCTCTTCTTTCTTTTGGCATACCACCTGGGGATCGTATTTTCACTATTATTAGCAATTTTATATTTTTTTAGGATAATGTGGCGTTCATCGATCTGCTTACGGAACATGTATGACCCGTTGCACCTTGGAGCTCAATTGAGAGCCCTCGCAGTCAGTCTCATAGCGACTTCTAGGAATGATGATAAGATGGAACCCACAAAGAGAAGGGAGACCAGAAGGGCCATTTCTGGCTTCGCAGCCGTCATCAGTCAACCTGAAGGTGTGGATCACCTGAGATTCTGAACCCGCGACCCTTTGGGCATTGCATGCAACACTACCATTGCGCCTCGTGACAGTTGTTTTTATTGGTTGGGATAGGGGTTATATGAATAACGACTGTGGCGTTCACCGATCTGGTTACCGAACATTCATGTCACAAGCTCGACTAAAAAACATGGATCGTGGCTCAATGGTAGACTGTTAAACTCAATGACCAAAGGCCATGGGTTCAAATCTCAAACGATCCAAACCCGGGATAGGGTATGACTGGCTAATGACGGCCGATAAGTCAGAAATGGCCATTACAGTCTTCTTTGAGTTTGTCGGTTCCATGTTATGTATCTGGATAAAAGATGCTTGTCGGAGAAATCGAGTTTTACTCGTCGGGCTTTCTTTATACATATATCATCTTGGAATGAATACTAACTCAGTTTTTTAGTATATATAACCCTGCAGGCAAAATTGACGTTTGTGGGGGTTCTCTGAGTGTTTCCATAGATATTCGAGGTATTAATTTAAAGGGCAGGCTTTGTATGCAATTTTGGGTTTTTGCTTTGGTCATAATTTAATTTACCACAAATTACTTTAATTACTTTATTTCTATCTTATTCGCTTTCTCCAATGTTGAAAAGTCAAGCACACGAAACTTACAACTCCACTTCGCGGAGAAGAAAACCCAGTTGACGCAATAGGAGCAGGATTAGGACAAATGTGTATGCCAGTCGTTGATCCGTCAAACTTACAAAATAAAAATATAGGTTTCAAGAGGGTAATGAGCTAGTTGGCGCCAAGGGCGTCGACGGCCAGGCAGCAAACTAAATCGTCGGTCATCACAATGCAAACAAGGAATGTAGCTTTTTGCCGGATGTTATCTTTGTTTTGAAAGTACCAGAATTTTGCTATACAAATTGCATCTGTTAGTGGTTCAATGAATCAGTCCGAAATTGCTAGTAGGGGGTTCTTTTTTATGTGTTAAAATAAGTAATCAAATGGGCAGTAAAAAGGAGCGATAACTTACTGATAAGCTACAGGATTGCAGCGGCAACAAAAAGGAAAGATAAATTCCCTATATGCTCTGCCCATTTTTGTAGGTAAGGGGAATATATAACAAAAAATAATTCCCTAGCAAATACCGGTTGATTTATCAATTGCCTTAATCAGCCAAAACAAGATTTTTCTCTGTTCAATTCCCATCATGTTTTCATGATAACTGGTTCCACTCTTTACTTGTTCGTTTCGCTGTTTTCAATAAAGTATCAGCCAGGTACACTGGGTAGAGGATAATCCCCTGCTCCGCACCGCATGTGATACATATAAAATCAATAAAACTGAACTTACACCGATCATACAAGCAGTACTCGGGGCAGCATTTAAATTTACCCGTTTGCAGAGAATAAGGTCTTCCTACAATAACGCTTCGGGAATTTTGGAGGAAGATGGAGAACTTCATCATAATTAACTTCCGAAATTTATGTAGAATTCCACACGCATTCCTTTGGGCCAGTGGACATCGAGCACCATGGAAAAACAGAAAGTCAGCAAAATGCGTGTCTGGAGGCTTAGTTGGTACCTGAGTTGGGAATTTCACGGACTTCTCGTGCCTTCAATACTGACCTAACTAGATTTGAGCTCCTATTGTCACGGGCTTTTACAAAAAATACCTTGAGATACTTGCAATTTAGCCTTTTTTAAAACCTTATCACTTATCATCGTAATAAACATCAGTCAATGGTAGTTGTCGAATTTGACCGCTTTTGAATAGGTGTCACTTGAACGTCTTTTGGTAAAATTGAACATCCTCGGCATCCAGCTGTCTCTCCTCGACTTCATCCAGTCCGACTTATCCAACTGCTATCAGAGAGCCATGGCTGGAAATTGCTACCCGACGCATCACACAATCACGAGTGGCCTACTTCAAGGCACGGTTCTTTGTCAATTACACTTCCTTCCTTACACCAACGATATTTCGAGTGATCTCGGAAATTCGCAAACTTTCATTTATGCCGAAGAGCTTAAGTGGGTTTATTCATATTCTAAGGAAACCGCAAATGTTTGCGTTGAAAAAATTGACTCCACTCGACTACGTTTTTGGAAGTGGCGTTCAACTTTTCAAGTGTATTTTTATGTTTTTTGGCTCTGTCAAGCTTTCTGAGCCCATAATCTTTCAAAATAGCCCACTCTAATAATGCTTCATCACAAAGGACGTAGGCCTCAGGGATATGAATAAGCTAACTTTATAACCGCATGCAGATCGAATTTCTGCAAAGATTGTGTAGATATGTCTCTGGATAACACGTGTTTTTCCTTCGGCAAGGAAACTAAAATTGAAAGTTCTCAGCATCCGGCCTCCTTTACTCGATTTCTTTGAGTCCTAATTATCCAACCGCTATCAGAACGTCATTATTGAAATTTGCTACTCGTAGCCTCACTCATCCCGTGGGGCGTACTTCAAAGAACGGTTCCGGGTCAATTGCTCTTCCTTCATTGCGTCAACAATATTTCGAAAGAACTTGGAAATTCACAAACGATCGTTTATGGTGAGGAGCTGAATTGTGTTTATTCATATTCTAAGGACACCACAAAAATTAAATCCCATCTACAGTATTTTCTAGAAATCAGCTCTCTTCCCGCCCATAATTACACGCCTGAACATGATTTTTACTCAAACAATGGTGTCAGACATTTCAATTTCTCTTTTGACAGATGCTACTCGTGTTCGTTTTAAAGTTCCTGCGCGATATTCTTGACTGTACCGCATTGGATTCTCCCGTGCAACCAACGATATGCTTGACAATTCCTTACATTTAATTCCTACACATGCATAGTATCCCACAGTGTGGCAAAAGATGAGCACATCGTCCCTCTGCTCTGCTGCGAGGTTTCAATCTAGGGCCTCCGCAGTCAATACTATCGAGACCAGCATTCATATATACAAAACGATCATTGAGAAAGACAGGGTAGACTGGAATGAACATTTCATTAGTTCCATGTCCAATATCTATGTCCTGACAAAGAATCAACACTGAATATGGAGCAGGAATTCATTGCTTTCGGTAAGAGAATTTTAGACTGTGTAACCATGATTCGAGCAACTCGAGATTCAGAAGATAATCATCTTTTGCGAGAATATCGGCCTCCTCAAGTTGGAATATTTGATCGGGTCCCAATAAACCAATCAGTACAACTTGGAGGATTGTGAGAACTGCAACAACTATTTTCGAAGCCAATCGAATTGCCGCGAGCCCTCTGCTCAAACATTGAACCCACTTTATCAACGAAAATTTAGGGCGTGGATTGGTCTCGTAGGCTATTTCCAGCCACAGGGTAAGTTTGATTCGACCAACCCTCTACTTATCTCAAAAAACACTGCCACCACCAGCCTCACCAATGAGAACACCCCTGTCCTCCTGCTCACACTAACCACCATTTGTCTCTCACTCCAGCGATAGGAAACAATCCCACTAGGTCCTTATTGGAACCGGACCTTCAAATTACACCCGTTCCTGGTCAGGTGTCTGCGAAACCACCGGACTGCTGTCATCGAACCAATTCCTTGAGCCCAAATTTTCACCCAGAAGTTCCGCTTTGCATGCCCACATTACCCCAAAACATTCGGTCATCAACATCGGCCAGTTCGGCCATATTTGCATCCATGACCATCCTCAGTAAGGCAAAACGATCCAGAGTCTATGACAAGATCTGTCCCTACTTGCGCAGATACGTATAAATATCCCTAAACAACGACTGCAGGCGCGATCTCATTTTGAAATTTCCCACTTTTAGTGTGCGTGCGAAGCAATTTGGCAACGCCAGCAGACCATAAGAAATTGTATGTATCAGTTGGAAATTATTTTGGTGTAGTCACGGTAAGCCTCACCATTAAAAAAAGTGCTGGAAAAGGTTAATGTAGTAAAATGAAGTGCGGTTTTAAGGTTTTACGGATGAGGCATATTAGGAAGGTGTAAAATACCCGGGAAAAACGGCTGAACAATGGAGATGTCAGCGTTGGGAAGAAGAAAGAAGATGAGATCGCTGCGACAAGAACTTTATTTGTTTGACGTTTCGGATTTCTACTCGAACCCATCATCGGAGACAGTATCAGATACGGGTAATTCGTACACAGAGATTCGAAGTATATATAGGATGCAGATTCTATGCTACTGTATGCCTAGGACCTTCGTCGAGATTACTATCCTCTGGTGCGCTAATTCTTTGATGGTCGATGAACATTCGTTACACCCATTGGAGGTTGGTGTGATGATTGCTCGACCATCTGGCTCACCGGCACTGGCATTGGAAAATGCGTTCACCTGAGCGCTACCTGAGGGGCTGATTGCTTTGGGCAAACTTAGTCCCAACACCGAATATGGGTTGTGGCGGTCATTGCTCTTCTTGATAGACGGGGGGCCTGTAAACATGATTTAAGCAACTCTCGCTCCCACGATTATCACCTCTTACGAGAATTTCAGCTGCATTGAACTTGTATTTGTAGCCAATTCTCGCCAAATGTGCCACGACTTGAGAATTTGCGTCATTTCGCCGCACTGCTACCACGTGTTCAGCAATTCATGTCCGAAGCTGTCTTCCAGTTTCTCCGACATAGTTGCTTTGCCCGCGACTGCAACAGATCGACTAAAAATCTCCCGATGTTTCTTGCCATGGCAGAGGGTCCGTTGATCTCATTACATGACGCCGAATCGTCATCTGCGGTCTGTGTGCAACTCCAAATCCAAGTGGCGCGAGAAGGTGACTGACGGCCTCCGAGACGTTTTTACGTATGGAATCGCTCGCCAATATTTAGGTTCGGTGCGATTTTGTCGCTGTTCTCGTTTGCACGCGCACCGGTTTGCGAAGTTGCGCTGGTGACCATTTTCTCTGAACACCCGTCGAAGATATTGTACTTCGTCGACCTTGTCTTCCGTTTCACTGCAGTGTGTCTCAACATGCTGATATAGCGTCCTTACGCAACTGCGTTTCGTGGGTTGATTGGGTGGTTGTTGTTGAAGTTCAGGACCTCATCGCATTTGTCGCTTTCCTGAATACTTTGGTCTTTAGGTCACCTTAATATTTGCGGCAACGAGGACGACTAAGAAGGACTCAGAAGGACTAAGAAGGTTGTTTTCTTCCTCCTCCATCGTACCTTGTATTTCCAGGAAGATACTGTTAAGACGATCTTTTAATGTAAGCACCTGATCCAGTTCGAGGACGACGAAGGTATGATTCACATGTAGAGCCCAGAATTTTGGTCTGTGGTGTTGGAAGACCAGTGACTCCAACCGTTGAAGAATGGCCTCGGCTATCAGTCTGGAAAGCGGCTAACCTATTGTCGTTCACTTCACCTGACTGTAGGTTGTTCCGTCAAACGTGAAGTACGTCCTGAGACAGAACGTTAGGAGCTGAAGAACTTGTGTGTCCGAGGTGCTTCTTGCATTTCATCGTATTTGCTTTGTAGGAGTACTTCAAAGGTCTCAAATGCCAGGTCCTGCTGAATAGAAGTAAAAAGGGACGCGATATCAAAAGACACCGTAACGTCGTTTGGCAGGAGGCTTACCAACTTAAGTTTTTCCGAAAATGGTGTTGAGGAGCTGACTGTGGTGTCCGAATCAGAGATCAGAAATTTGAGCCACCGAAAGAGCCACTTTGTCAGTCCGTACTTTGGAGTGCCTTGGAGCGATACGAGGGGTCGGAGAGGACCAACCTCCTTGTGTGCCTTGGGGAGGCCATAGAAGCAGGCCATGGCCGTGCCTTAGGCTCTCGAAATTTCGCCGATCGGTCAGCGTTCTTGCACCCCAGTTCTCTAATGTCAACAGCACAGCATTAATTTTGCATGTCATCAGGTAATGACCTGCATGCCGACCATCGAATACTTAGCGCACCAGAGCGCAGTCAGCATCAATAGAAGGGCGAACAATTAATTGCCATAGACGTGCATTAGCATAGCGACTGAATCCTATCAATACTGCAAATCCCTGTGTACGAATTACCCGAATGTGATACTGTCTCTGATGATGGTTTCGAGTTGGAATCCAAAACGTCAGGCGAATAAAGCTCTATGTCCCACCGATTGCATCTACTTCTTCTCAATTACTTCCCAGGACTCGCATTTTCGCTTGCATCGGCTAGGTAAGCGTTCTTAATCTACTCTGTTCGTATAAGTATATAAAACAGGGGTTCAGAACAAACGTGAGAGTAGCTGGTGACAAAATGTCGACCAAAAGGAAAACTGTGATTGACAAAAACTGAAAGCAATCTGGACCGACCGAGGGCCAGCCAGTCGGAAGCCCTATGGTTAAGCTCGTAAGTTAAAGTTGTGAAAATGGCGTCAGCACAATTAAATGCATATGCGACATCAATGAAAAGGTGGCAGTAAATCAAAAATACCATTTCTAATACACACAAATAGCAAAAGTCTTCTATTTGCACTGTGTTTTGAAAATATAGTTAAAAAATGAGTGCACTTTCAATGAGTCGAAGAAAGATGAGGAAAAAGTTAAATAAATGCATACAGTGCACCGCACTAAATCAACATACCTCGCCACTAATTCATGGGAATAGCTTAAACAGCTAAATAAAACGGAATGGTTGCCGTTCGCTGCATAAAATTTAGTCTTATAGCAATCTGACATCCAAGGAGAGGGATCGATGTACGGCGTGCCACAGAAGAACATTTAATCACCTTTCTTCAAAAGGATTACAGTGCCTCCCATAAAATACAACTCGTGTAAGCAATAGATGTAACAACTGAGATCGGGCAAATTAACACCTTTATATCTTCCGTAGCTGCACGGCTTATAGCATTACGAAGGTGAGGGAGAGAATGGGAATGGGCAATTAAACTAACATCGGCAGCTATTTGAACCGAAGGGTACATCATTAGCACTAAGACTTACCCTAAAACTAACCCAAGCCTTAATATTAAAACTTACCGCAGATGAAAAACCAACGATAACCCTAGGCCTTAAATTACTCCGACCATAAAACTAACCTTAATTGTCGGCCGCAGAACACTGAAAAGAACGCTTACCCCAAATTAACCCCAGCTCTAGGACTAACCCTAACTCTAAAACCATTTCTTACCCTATCCGCAACCCCCTCATGTAATTTCCTAAGCCCAAAAGCCCTAGAATGTTGACTTTGACCGCTCGGAAAGCGGGTGGTCGCATGCCAACACCCACAAAACTGCCCGAGTAATGAAGCCAACACCCTTAAAACTTCGAACTTAGGCCACTAACCCGCTCAAGACAAACACAATGACATCGGCTATACTAGCACATAATTACATGGTTTTGAATGACGAAAATTGCTTGCGCGTGGCAAACAGCCTATAGCCATTGTGCTTATTTTCAGCAAATCGGTTTGTTTAAGGCCGTCAGCCCGCCTACTACAAAGATTTCAGTAATTACAAAAAGAATGGTCTATTGAGGCTTCTACCATCGTTTAGTGAAAACTAGGCTGTGTGAGCCAAGTGTAGATAACGACTTGACGTAAGGGCAGCAACTACGAGCCTGAACACCTCTGACAGTCTCGACCATCCGAATCACGGAGTGGTGGGGGGAAGGCGTGTGAAACAGATGCGCCACAAAGCAATATAAACGCAGTACACTAAATTCACCACTGTTATGATTTGGGAAAGCAATTGACGTCATCGTTTGGGGCGTTTTGGTAATCTGAAAAATGTTGGGCAGCTTTTCGTGTACGGAAGCATTTGTTTTCGTTCTACCAATTGCTGCTTCCCAGTATGCTGTTTCTTGGCATACCAGGATGCTGGCTTTTGAATGCACCTCGCTTCGGTCGCATGCAAAAAGTGCGCTCGATGAGAAAAATGACCACCTAATAAGTACCCTTTTTCCTTTTGTTTTGTGCTGTCATTATATCATTTAATATGTTTCATAGAAAAAGCAAGCAAAAATAGTTTCTTCTTACTCATTTGATATAAAATCACCTCTTCTTTAAATGTTATACCTAGAGAAAGACTTGCTGTCAGTTTAAAATTTTCGAGACACGAGATATTTTTTGACCTTAAAAGGTTCATTCAAATATCATTTATGTGTTCGTTTATTAATTTTCCTCTTGAAGTATGTAAAATAGTATTAACCTTTTCCAAAATGTTATGAACGCTAGGGGTCATCTTCTTAAAGGCATAGAGGATCGCATACTATTCCTTACAAGGAAAACATACAGCCTGTAAGCCGAAAACCCTAAATGCGAATGCAACGACCGATCAGCCTTAAAATTATTCGGGAATAGGAAAGGTTTATAAAGTCCTAAATATGCCATTCCTTTGAACATAAAATTTAAGGATGATGCGATTCGCTACCAAATAAGTACAGTATAATTCTTACTTGCTTTTTCTATAAAACATATTTGGATTTAAAATTGGCATCGAAAATCAAAAGAAAACGCATGCTACTTCAAATAATCATTTTTATCGAGTGCATTCCTTGCAGGTGACCGGAAAAGTGTGCATTTGAAAGTATGCATTCTGAGTTAGCTGAATTTTATGACATGATGAGCGCTGTTCCAACCATAAGCAAGCAATCTTACCTACATGAAAACGCATGTCAAGATGTTAGGTTAGCATTTACAGAAATAGGTCACCGAGTGGGTGATTGTTGCCCCATTTGAACTTTTCAGCTGATGGGGGCTCTTGCAGCTCATCTTAACGGACGGCAAGCTTTGAAGGCATGGAAATGTGCATCGGTTCGTTTAAGAGAGCTAGTCACGTCTTATAGTCGCCTGCGAAAATGTGTTTAAAAACAGTTAAACGTCTTCCTGTAATTGAGCATGTGTAGGTCGTAAGACATCAGTTCGATCGTCATATCTTACGATGTCAATCGTGTGTCTCATAATAAGATAGCGTAGTGATGCCGACTCCAGCATGAATTAAGTAACACTGAGAGGAAACTTGCGTTGCATCTGCCGCACTCTGTCCCATATTCCCACCTATGCTCCGTGTCAAGAATATCATGGGGGGCATCGAAGGCGGGTGGCTGACAAGGCGTGAAACCTGTACCTGCACGTGCTACCAAACCCTCCCCCCCGAAAATGTGGCAACGTTTAATGAGAACGCATCCCGAATAATGTCTGTTGTGCCCTGAGTTAGCCCCTCTATTTTGTGATCCAACACATCTGTCACGCAGTCCGTTTGGAGGGCAAACAACACGACTAACGACTAGCACAGCATTTCCTTCACTCTCTCCTCACTCCTCAACATAGATTCCATGGCAAGACCTTGTGAAGACCACTAAAGGTAGGATTTGGCTGAGTGACGATCAAAGCTAATCGTTCTGTTTACGCGTGCCACACGCAACCAGATATCAGCGTAAATTACCAGGAGTTGGTGGTTTAAAAATGATTATCTACAGCTGGAATGAGTGCAGGCGAGGGTTACAAAAATAGTCAAGAATCTTTTCATCTGCATTACGGAGCTAGACTGGCTGAACCTGATTTGTTTCCTCTAAATTACAGGCAACTACGCGGTGAACTCATCAAAACCTACTGGATGGTCAGAGGCCACGAGTGCGCCCTAGCACTTGCTGACTTCTTCGATTTGGCTGGGACGGACCATCTGAGGGGTCATCTCTTTAAACTGCAGAGGAGGTTGGTTTCACATGAACGTCCATCGAACACCATTTCACAGAGCGCCGTTGGATCATGGAACGGACTCCCTGACGGGGTGGTCCTTTCAGAAACTGTTGTAACATTTAAATGCAATATCGATACTCATTTTCTAAGAAACCCTGAAGGTTGTCAGTAGCGGCAGCTTGCGCCTGGCCCACATATATCGATGATCCTACGTTTACATTAGTCCGGTTTATTATGGTTAACTTTTATTCTATTGCCATTTTTGAATTTGAATAGGGAGCTCAAGGGTGAAAGCCTAATTCCCTTAATATAATGACTTTAAAGTGACATATCTCAAAATCCTATACGGTAACATACGTAATAACCAAAGAAATCGTGACGCGATTCCATCGCTGCGTAGCCAAAACAGAGTACTGGAAATGGATGACCAAACGAAAGCATCTGTTTTCTGTAGCTTCTTTCAGTCGGTATTCACTCATTAAACAATTCCTTCTCCGCTCCCCTTTCTCAGGGCAACTACAAAATTCGGAACACATTTGAACTAGAAAATAATAATTTTTAAGGACAGAATTGGTTTCGCCTCTTTGGTGATGGACTATGCAGTCAGCAAGGTCGCATCTCGATAATGATCTCGTGACCTCTACTGTCCCCTCTTCGTTTCGACCATGTTGTCTACGATGAGTTCGTCCTCTCTCAACTCCACTGGTGTTTATAAACAGTAGCTCTGACTGCTATATTATCTCTCACCCGACAAGGAGAGTTCCGAACCCTGATACGTTGTCAGCAACATCGCAATACTATCCCAATGCATTTAGTTATTAATTTATTAGTAAAGCAGTTTTTTTCTCCTATTTTGTTTAAATTGGCGGCTCGCCGAACTCTGCCTCCGATTTAACCCTACGAGTTTTTTTACTGCTTCTGTTCCAGTTCACCGTACATGCCAAATTTTGTTGACTTTTGTTTTAAAAATGGCAAATCGTTTTGATTCGGATATGTTAACCATACTACTCATTTCTGCTGTTCATATGGATGCTCACATAGTGCAGCAATTATCCACTTTGTATTTATTTAAACCACTGTACTAAGTTTGTAATGATGGGGCCTTCTGGGCCTTAAATATACAATTAATTTATTAATTTATTTATAATTAATCCGCCTGAGGCCTGCCAAATCACCGCGTCCAGATAGAATTCATCCGCATGCCCTTCGACAATTGGCCGATTTACTGTGAGTGCCGGTGTCAATGATATTCCAAAAGTACGCGGAAGAGGGCAAACTACTGCAGAAATTCGAAAACTGCCCTTATCTCTCCGATCCACAAAGGAGGGTCCAGTCTGGAATCGGAAAATTACGGTCCCATTAGTTTAACTTGTATTTTGTGCAAGGTCATGGAAAACTTATTAAGAAACATGTAGTTAAGTATATGGAGCAGATGATCATATTATGTGCTACCCAGCATGGCTTTCGCTCTGGTCAAGCATGTCTTACGTATGGTCTTTTCTCGCAGAAAAAATAGACAAAATTCATCGACCAAGGCCGTCCAGTTGATGTCATTTTCTTCAACGTCAAGGATGCGTTTGATAGCATACCTCATCGGTGACTGTTATATAAGATTTAGCAATTTGGTATCAAGGGTAACGTCTTTAAGTGGATCAAACTTTTTCTGTCATGCAGACTACAAAACGAACTTGTTGGCACCATAGAATCTGAGTGGGTTACAGTAGAAATCTGTGTTCCGCAGGGTTCAGTCTTAGCTTCTCTTCTGTTCCTCACTTATATAAATGACTTCCGTGATAGTCCTGACTGTGATGCCATCAGATTTTCAGATGATATCAAAATCTGGAATACGACGCGCAGAAACTACAAAAAACCTTGAAAAAATGGCTGTCTTGTCCAGCAATTGGCTTAGTTCAGTATATTTAAGGGTAATAGGCATTGCCTTTGAAGACCCTATTAATAAAAAAATGTAACTGCAAAATTGCAGTCGAAATACATGTCATTGCAAAGAAGTGAATAACATATTCAAGTAGAAAGAAAATTGTTTTTAACAGTCGAGTCTGGGCACAGTTTCGATGATTACCTATGTCAAATAATGGATATCACCGTTATCTGTATCTATGTGCAAAGCTTTTGTATTATGTAGCAGTTCCTTCCTGTAAGAAGGAACGGTAATTGTTAAGCGAATATAAATACAGTTTATGTTCGAGTGCGGCAGTCGTGTCCGCCCGTATGACGTCCTCTGGCAGTTCGATGCAGGCACTGTAAACTCGCTGCAAAAACGAAGGGCGATGAACATCCAGGTTGGATAAGGATTATCGAGGATATTGCAGTTAAAATCCATATGTTACTATAAATTAGTGAGTAACATATTTGCATTAAAAATGTTTTCTAACAGTGGGATCTAGGCACAGTTAACCACCATTATCTCCATGTAGATGCACAACTTTGCTATGATGTTGAAGTGCCTTCCTGTAGAATGAACCGTAGTTGTTAAGTGAATATAAATCCAGTTTATGTTTGCATGTATCTGGCGTGTCCGCCCGGAAGACGTCGCCTGGGAGTGCATCCCAGGAACCGAAAATTTGCTACGAAAACGAATGGCGACGAACATCCAGGTGGGATAAGGCACATCGAAGATATTCTAGTTAAAAATAAATATGTTACTGTAAAGTGGTGAGTAACATAGTTACATAATAAGAAAATAGCTTTGTGATACTGGGATTTAGGCGCAGTCATCCTGAAGGATCAAAGATTACCTATATCCCCGTTATCTTTAGGTATGTGCGAAGCTTTGGTGTGATGTAGCAGTGCCTTCCTGGAAGAACGAACGGTATTTTTCAAGCAAATATAAATCCAGTTCATGTTTGAATGTGTCTGTTGTGTCCGCCCGTATGACGTCCTCTGGGAGTCCGTTCCAGGCACCGACAACTCGCTGCGAAAATAGTGGCGACCAACATCGAGGTGGGATAAGGTTCCTTGAAGTTTCAGAGAATTCCCACGCAGTTTAGTTTTTATGGCAAGTGAAAAAAGTCTTCGAAGTGTAGAGCACAGTCCTGATTCCTTACAAGCCGGTATGTCTGTATGAGATCGCCTCGAATCTGCCTGTACTCAAGATGGAAAAGGTTTAGAGCGTCAAGTCTGCATTTGTATGATAAAAACTTTAGACCCTTCACGAATTTTGTTGCCCTCCTTTGAACCCCTTTCCAACAGTTTTTAATCTTTCTTCAGCCACGGTCGCCACGCCTGAACTCCATATTCCAGGTGTGAACGAATAAACGTCCCGTATATTTTTCCAAATATGTCCTTCTTGATGTCTACGAGGACATTCGATGCCTTTTTGGCCACCCTAACACATTGAGCGGAGGGCTTGAGGGAAGACAAGATGGTGATTCCCAAGTCCTTTTGTTCCTATACATTTGACAGGCACCTTCCGTTAAGGACGTATTGATGGGAGTCACCCATCGCAATCGCCTTCTTTGTTTTGAGCCGCAGTGCAACAAATTTCTCAAAGTTGAACTTCCTCTGCCATTTATCGGACCATACAGATAGGCGGTTGAGTCCTTCTTGTAAAGTCTGTTCATCAGTACTGCATCGGATTGGTTGCCATATCTTGATGTCATCTGCAAACATGACTTCCGTGCTGTTTAATCCATTCAGACAATCATTTGCATAGATTAAGAAAAGTAATGGTCCAAGAACGGAGCCCTGAGGTACACCACTCACGACTGGCACGGAAATTGATTTCGCATTAACAATGCACACGGACTGTGATCAACCTATCAATAAGTTTTTCTATCCAATTGAGTTAATTCCCCCTTATTCCGCATTCTCGGATTCGTAGAGTAACTTGCGTCGAGGAACACTATCAAAGGCTTTTTTGAAGTCGATGTAGACTACATCAACGCTGGTGTCCTCATCTAATGACCTGGACCACCGTTCCATTGAATTGAGCATATTGGTCAAATACGAGTGATTTCATCGAAATAAATGTTGGGCACACTCAAGGAGGTTTTTTTCGAGAAACTTCATGCTGGTCTTTTTGATTATCCTTTCCATCACTTTGCAAGAAATGCAAGTTAGGCTTACCGGTCGATAGTTTTTAGCGATGGTTCTGGATCCACTCTTGTGAATAGGGTATATATATGCTGATTTCCAATCAGAGGGGAGGATGCCTCGATCGAAGGACGACTGGGAAAATGCACGAGAGTGGTTTAGAGAGTTCGCTAGCAAGCTCTTTTATTACTTTTGCTGGTATTTGATCAGGACCCGGAGACTTTGTGTCGTTAAGTACAAAATGTTCCTTCTTCACAGCTACTTCTGTGAATTCGAGGTCCTCAATGACTGTGTCGTTACTACTTGTATGAAAGTCTGTTTGGTCAAAATCTGCTTCATCTGTAAAGACAGATGCGAGAAATTGACGAAGGTGTTCTGCCTTATCTTGATTTTCATTTATATCTTCATTATTGTCACATATCAACACTGTCACCATCTCCTTCTTCTTCAACCGACTAATGATGTAGCTAAAATGTACTTTTGCCTTATCGACTGCCCGTTCTATAATTTCAACCTCATACTCCTTCCGTGATCTGCGGATAATTAACCTTATTTCATTCCGCTTTCGGAGAAATTCTTAGTAATGCATTTGTTGATTTGTTGCTACATACCTTCTCCAGAGTTAATTCTTTCGGGTCAGTTGTCTTTTCGAATCTTGTGTTAACCAAACAGGGCGGTTTGCCTTTTGTACCTTATTTATTGGGCAGTTACGGTACAAAGCGTCGTTGATAACGCCCCTGAGAGTGGTCCAATCTACATACGGATTTCTGGTCAGAATGTTTTGCCACTTTACTGCGGTAAGTCATCCCTCATCGCAGAGAAATTTGCGCGCCAGTAATTTAACCAAACACCAGGAGTCTCAGTTTGCTTGGTGTGCAAACAGTATTCCCACAGCAGCATGACCTGGGCACTTTAACCAAGTGGTGCAAATGACATTAATTCATCCACATTAATTGGGTCCTTTGAAAAAATGAGACCTAGGCGACTCGCCATTTGAGCTTCCTTAGCTCTCGTTGGAAACCTAACATTCTGGACGAGAAAGAAATTCATCGTGAGCTTTAATAGTTTGGAGCTAAAGGAATACCCCGAACCTTTTACGGATAATGTGTTCCAATCAATCACTGGTGCATTAAAATCTCCGGCGATAACTGTGTCTTGAGTCTGTGCTGCATCTTTAATTATTTCGAACCTTATCGCGTCAATTTCCGGAGTTTGATTTGGCGGTCTGTAAAGAGTCAAGAAATTCAGATTTTGTTATCCATGCCTCTTTAGTTTTATCCAAATTTCTTCGCAGTCGTAAGGGCAAGCAGCTCTGAGTTCAGATGATATGATTGCTCTGTTGACGTAGATTGGTATCCCGCCACCTTTTTTATGCAGTCTGTCTCGATGGAAGAGTTGATATCCATCGATGGAAATTTTGCTATCCAATATTTCTACCTGCAACCAAGTTTCTGTAATGGAAATGATATCCGGATGCACATCGGATATCCATACTTTCAGTTCCTCTTGTTTCTGGAACAAACTCTGTGCATTTGTATAAAGAAAGCGGTACATTGTCTGGAGAGCCTTTCGAACAATATTTAGTTCGGGGTTGTTAGAATGGTCGTGTGTCTTTTGCCGTCCACTGTCTGAGTAGGAGGCTACTGTTTTTTTATCGAACTGAAGGTCGATGTGTTTACGGAATTTTTTTGCACTGAGTGGTATTTTATTGTGATCTGACTGCCCTCCATACGCAGTGTCATGGGCATTCTCCAGGGAAATAATCTCTGGGCGTGTATAATTTCTCCATTCCAGATTTTGAGATTTCATTCACCCAGTCTGGATCGCTTGAGGAGTTCCACTTTGAGCCCTCTTCATTTCTCCCTCTCCGCAGGTAAAAATCCGGCTGAAAAAAAGTTGGATGAGAGCTTTGAAGCATAGGTTTTCTGCTCAGCAAAAGCTTGGCTTCTAACTCATTCTGCAGGACAAGCTTCAGTGGTCTTGGTTGGCTGGACTCATCATTTGAGTCTTCTTATCGACCAATTCTGAAAGCTTTTTGAACGCTGACCCTCTCGTCCTCCTTTAAGAGACTTTCAAGAAAGCTCTGGAATAGCTCCATATCATCGTGTATTCTTGCTTTTAGGGTGTTAGATATAGATTCAGGAATGCCTTTGATAACTATGCTTCTAACGTTTAATTTACCCAAATATGTAGTCTTGCGATATGGATCTGGGAGAAGGCGTTTCCCTATACACTAGTACTACCTGCTAGGAATTTCACTAAAGGATGTGAATATGCATGATGATCTAGGTATCTGGATATTTTCAAAACAAATGCCTGCCAAACAGTCTAAAAGAGCCGTACAATGATTATTTTGACACCAAACAGAGTGTCTGCAAATTTTTCAAAGAAACCACAGGCCTGGCTTTCATTGCCCGAGTAACAAGGAGGGTTTTAAACACAGTCTATTATCGTTTTTTTATTTTGCGGGAGGAGGACAGAAACGAAGCAAATATTTCCGGAAAACGAAGAAATTTTTTAATGAAACGGATAATATATAAAAGATGATCTACTGAATAGAAGACAGCCACCACCATGTTTTTCAGCGGGTTCCTCTCAATGTAAACTAAATTTAGCTAAAGCGAGCTTCGAGTTGGAAATTAGAGAGTGAGCCCAAGATTCTTTGATGCATCTGGGTGGAACTCAAAAGCTCAATTTCTTACCTCAGTCAGCTTATTCACGACTGATAAGGCACTGCGTGAAACTATGCTGAGCGTATTCAGTGGAACCAGGTGGCTCTCAGTAGTGTTTATAAAAAAAGGAAAACATGGTGCTGGAGAAGTAAACTGCAGGGAAGAAGGAGTGGGCGGAGGGTACACTTATCGCGGTCTACAATTTTCGAAGTTATTATTGTTAAAAAAATTACGATTATTGTAGAGAAACATATTTGGGTTGCATATGTGGATAGGAGGGGCATATTCTAGGGCTGCAAATATAGGAAAATGCCTAAAAATAGGATTTTGAGTAATTTTGGCATCATGTGGGGGGATTTATATTAGAAAATGGAACAAATTGTTTTGGAAAAACTATTAGCGCAAGGATTAGGTCTGATTAATTGGCGAGCCTGTAAAGTTGTTTGATTGGGAAAATTGCAAATGAAATTTGGGCATGTAATGTAGATGCTGGAGCATTAGCAGGATTCCCAACTTAATAAATAAATTGTATATTCATCCAAATATGTTGCTCAAGTTTCCCATGTTCGGTCACCGGCTAAACGTCTGAATGTCACTCCAAATTTACTTGACTGTAACAAATATTTTGTCCCAAAGGTTTTAAGCAAAGCAGAATTGTTCAATTCACTTTTGCCAACCACTTTACCATTGAAACTAGCTTACCTCCCTCAATCCCACTGCTGTCAAATTCACATCTAACAACCTTTAATTTCTCGCCTTCAAGTATTCAAAAAGAAAAAGCTCGTCCAAAACATTCACGTTCGGTCGAAACTGATATCATTCCAAACTAACTATCTAAAGAGTTAAGAGATTTTCCAGCTTTACTGCGCAAATTATTGTCAGTATTTCTCGAAAACGGTTTCTTCTCCGATTATTGAAATACTTCTATTATAATTCCAGTTTTTAAATCTGGTTCCCGCTCTGACATTCGTAAATATCGTGGTGTTCATAAAACGCCCTCTCTTTCTAAGCTTTTTGGAAAACGAATTTCAAACACAATTAGGGATTTTTGCATAAGTAATCAAATTCTCGTTTCCTCCTAACATGGCTGTTTACCGGATCGCTGTTGTGCAACCTGCCACTTGTCTTATCTTAATCTACTAACCTCTCTTCGTAATGAGCATCTATCTGTAGTTATATAATTTGATCTTACTAAGGCATTCAGTAAAGTGCTTCATAGACGACTTCTAACTAAAACAGAGGCTATAGGATTTCGTCTTACTGTCTTTATTAGATCATACCTATCTGATGGAACACAAAAGGTTTTAGTGGGGTCCTCATATTCAAGTGCTACTCCGATTGTGATTGCTGTCCTTCAAGGTACCGTGTAAGGTTCTTTGTTGTTCGTACTTTACATGAATAATATTTCATCGCTAGTTAAACATTCTCAACCTTATATTTATGCTTGTGACCCTAAATGCGTGTATTCCTTCTTTACCTCTACGGCCGAACGATGCCTAGAACAAATTCATTCAGACTTAGGCGCTCTTTCTGTGTGGAGCTCCACATGGCTAATGGAGTCCTCATCTTCTAAGTGTTGCTTCATGTGTATTGGGCATGTGAGGCTGCCGCAACCTGTTATTTTAATAGGTTGCTCTATGGTTGAATGTTCCTCCATCAAGGACTTGGGCTAAGGCTACACGAATAAATTAGATATTTCGCCTCACGCCGATAGAATTACGACCAAAGCTGTCCGTATTTTGGTTTTATTTCTTTTTAATTTTTGTCTTCCTGAAATTAACTTCAGACATGTTCGTATATTTTGACTTCCCATTCTTGAATTTTTCTGCCGTTTCTTCGGTCTAATGAACGAATCGAGCCGTTCAAAAATTTAAAATGTGCAAACAAATTTCACAAAAAAAACTCCTCTTTTAACTACTTCCTACTGAACGAAGCTAAAATTACTTTTGGCCAGGAGACTAGAAGTACGTTCTTTTCTATTTGTTCGACTTAATAAAAGCTCAAATCTGCCATATGTTCATGTGAATGGTACCAAGTGGTTAGATTCGTTGCCATATGGTTCTCCGGCGAAGGTTCGACTGCCGACCACGGCGTTAATCTTTTTCCCGCAGAGATGAATCCTGTGTGCCTGTGTTTTCCATTGCTCTTAGAATTTTATGCGGATACGTTTATTTTGTAAATCTTCTTAACTGAACAGACGAGAAAGCAATAATATTTAGCAATCAGACTTGCACGAAGCTTGCAACGATTCAGCCTTTATCGTAACTTACTCTTCCACGATTTAGAGCAAATTCAAGTAGCACACCGCTGACATGAATTTTGGACGCAGGTGAACGTTGAAGATTGTACTTTCTTGTAAGGATAACCTCCGGGATGTGTAAGGGTTCGCAGTAAAGGAATATTTAGATGACGACAGAATTGTCAAGCCCATGTAAAAAACTCCCAAATTTAGAGAATGAACAATCCATTCGTGAGTTATGTGAAACCAATGTGTCTTCTACACTAATCTTCGTGAGCTCAAAGGAGTTGAAATTCTAAACCTTTATTTTACAATGTCTCTGATGATGGATGCGACTGAGAATCCAAAACATCAGACTAATAAAGCTCTTGTTCCAGTGATCGTGTCTCCTTCCTCGCAGAAATTTGGTCATTCAAAACCCCGCCTCAGTTCGTTCAATATTCAACTTTAGATAAGCATACTTAAATGCAATAAACAGCGTGGTTGAAGTCCCTATAAAAATGGCACATAACATATTCCAAATCAACTTTAATATCTACTTTAATTTTGTCAGGAAGAGACCCACGGAAAAAATTATCGATGTAACAGTGGGGATCGAAGCTAGGTATCCACAGGGAGTGAAGCTAATTTTCGATAATGTGTATTGCCATTGTCTGTAGATATGAATCAAGCCTTGGTTTCATATAACGGAGCTTTCCTGCCCAGTCGAGCGATATTTTTAAACTAAATATATATCAAGTGCATCTTTTAACGCGAATGTTTATGTCAGTTATTATTACGTCCTCAGAATTCCGTTCCAGCCACCAACATCTCGCGGTGAATGCGAGTGGCCACTATCAGCCAGGAGGAGAAAGTTTAACCGAAATTTGATAGAATTTGCCCGCTGGTTGATTTTTACCCATGAATAAAAAATCATCAAAATGCAGGGCAAATTGCCGAGCCCTCATGAATCCCAGTAAGCCTGTATGAGACATCCTCGAATGTAGCTTTATTCAATGAGAAAAGGTTTGAGTGCTTTCAGTCGAAGTTTGCATGATAAGGCATTATAGGTACTTCGTGACTTGCGTCACCTTATTCAAACTCTTACCAGCAGCTTATAAAATTTTCTGCTACGGACGCCTCCACTGAATTCCAGGTTACTTTGCGAATGACTGATTGTTTTCTTTGATTTTCCGCAAGTTCTTTTAACGCCATAACTTATGTGAACCTCAACGAGAATTTTAACATTTTTATAGCTTTTTGAGATATAGGTAGTGAAACAGAGAAGCAGATGAACATTATACCAAAAAGAAGCATAATTTTACGAAGCGCCAACTTATAAACGGGCCTTTTTGAATCTCATGACGGAGTAAATTATTCTAAGCGCACAAGGGCACTATCCCAAACAAAGTAAACAATCTGTTATATGGTTTGAAATACAGACAATATATTAATGGGCAGTCAGATATGCCGTGGCATCTAAAATTGTCTATGCAATGTAGGCTCAGATTTTACCATCCGGCGAGGATTTGTACATTTGCCTCCAATAAGTTTTATTAACAGATCATCAAGTTCTAAAATGGAGTTTTTCGAACAATAGTGGGCTGAGGATAAAGCAGTGAAAATACTTTTTAGAAATTGAAGATGGGAGAGAGTTCGGGGAAACCGCAATTTCATAAAAATCTCTGAGGAAAAAAACTACCTCATGATAGGATCTGCCGAAGTACTGTTGCTTAATCCCGAGGGAGAGATGATTATAAGTACCGATCAGTAAGCGATAATGCCTGGCCATTATAATGAGCCAGGGAATAATAGGCTGCGACCGACCTATGGTAAGATATGAAAATGCGAGTTGGGCTTTGAGATACCAGTGGCCAAAACGAAATTCTGATATGAATTTCATGCAAGAAAAACAGGAGCGGTTTACAGGGCACGCATTAAAATGAGCCCGATAATTTGTCTCAGAGGCGAGTTAAGGAAGACACGGTATTTCGTGAATGACACGGTGAATAGACTGAAGAAATCTAAAATTCATAGAAGAGAACGTCACAAGCGATACCCGACAAGAAGAAGTGAAATTCGGGTGGATGAGAATGTTTGGAGATGGCTTCAAAATTACCGATGGTTTGACAATGTCTTTTATAAGAGAGAGAGAAACAGCTACGCTTTATTTTTGAAAAGATAAATTCCAAAAAAATTTCAGCTAAAAGGTCCTCCATTCATCGTGAAGAATCGTCCTTGAATGCCTCCCAAATATCGATCAATTTGGCCTTCCTTCAAAATGATGCCATCGTCGTGCGCTGATGACCTCATTTTCGTTGTTCGACTAAACAAATAGTGTTAAAATTCAAGTATATAATGACTGAAATAGGCCAATCGACGTACATATAAAGAGGATTCACATGCGAATGGAGAGCAGAAAATGATGGCGGCTCAATTTCAAAAGCTCCTCGAGAAGGATAAGGTTATGATAAAGCCGCACTCCTTCCTCAAATAGTAAAAGAATATTCGACAGCCTTTATAATACTTTTTATTCAGTTTATTTTGATTTATTGAGGGATGTAGGCCTGAAAATTTACGTACACTATTTGTAACGTTAAAATAATTGAAGTTAACAGAGAAAACTTATGGGCGGCAATAATTTAAAGGAGGCCACAAACACACGAAAACCTGTGCGTAAATTTAGAGGGCTATGTTAGTTAGAGGAGTTCAATCTCTTTCTCGTTCATTCTCATTTTGAAACACAAATACTTTAAGGATTCTTCTAACTCGTTCCATCGACGGGGGACATCACAACATCTGTTTCGTAAATGAATAAGAAACTGCGCATGCTGTGTTAAGAAAAATTAATACTTTAACTAACAATTAACGGGTTTTATGAACGAATATAATTTAAATGATGCGTTTTTTATAAAATGCCTTGAGTTGTTCAATTGAACTACATGTTTACGTGTAGTTGGTGTTACGGCTGTGCAATTTAAGCGCGGTAATATTAGCCGGCAGATGGGTATCTTGTCTAGGTTTGGTCGATTGATCTTATCCTAATTCTTTTCAGAAACGTTGGCTCCTTTCTTCTCTTTCTGTTTTTATTTTTGTGCTTCATTTCGCACTGTGCGTCCAATGCGACTCGATTTGCTCGACCTTCTGACCGGCACCGCTTCATTCATAGGTATAGTCTATATTGTCTATCCAAAAGTTTATTTTTAGGAGGTACCATGGTTTACGCCAACTGTTTTCGGACAGATGTTAAGGATTGGCCTGACATAATCCGTAAGAATGAAGCCCAGCGTGTGCGTGCCGTTTCGCTTTTTATTATTCAAAGTATAACTTTTATAAACTTTTGGGATTTATTACTTTTCAGATTGCACTTTTTACATACTGTTAGATGCGATATATGTCCGATTAAACGTTTGCTTATTTAAGAACCATGAATTTGGGAATTGAAATTCCGTTCTCGAAATAATAAACAGAGTGAAGCCACTGCAGTGGCTTTGGATGACGCGCGATTCAGTAAATCATTTGAGGTTATTCACAATTTACTGACCACCTAACAGAGTCATCAGTCATCACGCTAAAGGCACGTATATAGATTATGTTAAAAAAGGTAGTATGCGTAGATTAAAACTACACTGCTTCTAAAATAGAACGTAAGAGGGATGCAATACTACAAGAAAAAAGTGCAAAAATGACAGGCTGTAGGTAAGTGCAGTGGACGGCTATTGGGAAACGGACGTCGAATGGATAGCTAATTAGTCTGTGGCCTGCGTCGATAGGGGACATCAGCATCGGCCATTAAGGCCGTTCCCATTCTGGATCCGCGCTAAAACTTTCCTAAGTCGGCTTGAGCAATCCTACCAGCCGTAGCGCGTTACAGAAGTTTGCATCGAACGTCGCCGAAAAATTTCAAATTCAATGCCTTGTAAATTTATACATAAAGACTTATGGGGCTTGTTACTTCTGGCCGAATACCTAGACGTAAGCTGAACTGCCGGTATGTCGAGATAAACTTGGACTGTAGTTCAAAAGTTCGCCTTTGCATAAATAATTTTTCGGGTATTCGGGTTCAACTAGTATATATTTATTTTAGTGTTTCTATATTTTCAGTAGTTTCGCCCCTCGTACTCAAAATATTTAATATTTTCAGAGAAGCATGCATTTTTATAATCTTAAACGGTTAGTATTTAAAGCAATTGCTACACATTGCAAAATGAGCGAACTATCGACCATACTAACTCGACTGGAAGCTGATTGCAAGAACATTTTTATATTGTTGGCTCCATACGAAACCCAGGTTTTCGTATGCTTATATGGGAAGAGCTGGCTTGGAAATATTATATTCCGTTATTACTTTATTAAGGCTCACATTACCCAAAGGTTCAATGTTAGTCTTTTGGCGAAATCCCAGTCTCCGTTTATGAAATACGTTCCCCTTACTTTTTAATCGCAACACTTGCTCGGTCCTCCGGTTCTAAATTTTTGAGTTTCGTTAAAACAGAGCTTGAATAAACAATTCTACATTACCTGTTTTTTGGAACATGTGATACTTTAAACAATGGTTCCGCCATTATTGTTGACAATCATTGTCAACCTGCTGTATATACCGGGTGTAACCGTTATAAATTATTATTTTTGGAGTGGCTTGTCTAAACTCGTTAGAATATTAGATGCATAAGTAATCATTTTGTGCTAATATCCGAATAATACCGAAGTTTTGTTTTCATATCGCGTTTTGTTAACTCCATATGACCCTTCCTATACTTAAGTTTAGCCATAAAATAAGTCTCTTCTCTATGCGTGCAGCAAAGTTCTGCAAACTTGACCGATCATGTCAAGCCAGATTTTATGCTGATCTATTCCAGTGTCTCAAATTTATTTTAGGGCAAAACAACCCTACGATCTTTACGCGATGACTGCAAAATTATTTATTGGATACTAAATATGTTTGCTGCACTTGCAAGGGCTTTCGAGACGACGGTTTAAAATTAAGTTTTCTGCCCCTGTTCTATCAGTTTGGAGAAGATGCGAACGTAGTTCACAGATTTCTGGTTCAAATGGTCCTTGATGCCCAATAAGGTATCGTTGCAAGTCAGTAAAATTTCGAATCTTCGGTTCGGGACAATGGCGTTGTCCTTACATGCGTCTGATAAGGTACTCAATACAAACTGAAATGCAAAGAGGAAAATAGATCAATTGTGGAAGCCTAACTGTATTTGTGTGAGCTGTCGAGCCCCCGCTAGCATCCATCATCAAAGATATCAATGTTTCAGCAAAAGACTTGAGGCGTTTTGTCACCGCGAGTCAATCGCGTGCATCCTCGACTGGGCATCACATGTCCCGATCTTGCTTTACCAATCATCCACTGGTTTTGATCTTACCCTGACTAGAAATGTATTATGAACATGCCTTGCTTTGACAGGGTTGACTAACAAATTAACTAACCTGCTGACCTCATTTATCTGACCAAGACTGGCTTCAATCAACAAAATGGTCTTATGATCGTTATCTAACTTATGACCGCCCTTAAATTGGCAATAAATAAGTAGGGCCGACTTATTTTTATTGTCTTTTCTCAGTTTTTTGGAACTTGGTTAATTCTGTAGCGTAAAACATTTTTCATGCTTTCAGCCCTAGGGTTGTCAGAAGTTCTGAGGATGAGGTGGTTGAAGTTGAGGCCGGACGAAAAGAATCCGCAAAATCCACTGCCAATGAGCTCCCGCCTATGGATGCAGCGGTTGTCAACGATCTCACACAACCACAAATGCCCACTTTCGATGAGTTTCAAGCCATGGTATCGGACGAAAACCAACAGAAAAGACGCCAAGGTGACTTTTGTTGATTTCCACAAATCATGTCAATTTTTCACCACCTTAAGTATTTTCCTGTTTAATCCCTTTTTATTGACACCGATTTTTAACTAAAAGTTGCAGTCCATTTTGAATAATTTGGGCTATCTTCATCGCCAGTTTTCTTAGGCCTGCTTTATATTTAATCTAACGGTTTATGTAAACTGTTTTTTCCTGTTGCAGAGCCTTTATCTTTTGCCGATACAAGCCCTTCTTGGAAAAAACCATTCCGCATTTTTGAATGCCAGGCAGACTTGGGGTCTTTTTAGCGCATTAGTCTTTTACCTGTGCACTTTATTATGAGCTGTGTACGAAAAGTTTTTTGTGATTCGAAGCCATTCATTTACAAAGATGGCTTTATTTCTGTAAGCATAGTTTTTAGAAGTAACTCCTTTATTTTTAGCGATCTTCTTCATGCCAATGAAGGTATTTTTTTGTATCAAATTATCTTACAGCAGATTCGACGCTAAGGGAACCGAGCTATGTAATTGAGAAAGCTGGACAAGCGGACCCGAAGTTTGCAAAGGATGTTCCATCCCACCACGCTTCTTCGGAGCCTAACTCTTCAGGCCTTTCCGGGCATTCATCTTCCTCTAATACAGATCCATCCTCCAACCAATCATCTTTACCTCACAACGACAACGCCTCGGGTCAGGAAAGAACAGGCCCTGCAGAAGGTGCAACTGCGACCGAGCCAGTATCTTCCGATGGGCATGGTGACGGAAGCCTGACCTTCACGTCATCAGCTCTTACTGATTCTGTCATATTGCCGTCTAGCGTCGTGGAATCGTCTACCGGAAGTAAAGAGGCGCCCATTCCCCTGACACAAGAACAGAAGCAAAAACAGCAAGAGCCCATCGGAGTAGTCAAACCCACTTTACTAGTCATGCGAAATATTGCGGCAGTCGAATGTGGCGCAAAGCTTTTAAAAGCCAGCCCATCAGCACGCCATGCTGCCTCAATCCTAGTTGACAATAATGACATGTACATGAATCAACCCTGTGCCTCCGAAAAGTGGTGAGCAATTTCGATAGTTTTGGTCAGTACAGCTGCATTTATATGTACGTATTGTCCTCATATCTAATTATATTGAAGAAGCATACGCAAGGATGCCGTTAAAGGACTTTCGCCTACTCATGAACTCTCGATCACTTCTGTGATCAGACCCTCGGATTGTTGTTCAGCGGCGATTCTCGTGGTATTTCCTGCTTCCTCTATGTGAAATACACAAGTAGCTCAGAATGCCTATTCTAGTTTATTCCTCTGTAAGCGTTGATTACAAGACGGCTACAGTACTGTGGACAGTAACTTCTGCGGAGAGTAATTTGACTCGATTATGTTTTTTTATATGGCCGTATTCATCTCACCTTGTGTCTTAAGTCGTAGTTTTGCGGACGGGTTTATAAGTGATTCGATTATTGAACTAAGCTCACGAAAGATTGCATTCGCACATCGTTTTGAATCCATGTTAGACCGCTTGTTAAGTGAGTTTTCTAGAGATTCGTTTTTTATGTTGTGGTAATTGGGAGGAAAGTGGTCATTACCGAGTGTTTTATTGAGGGTTGCTGTGCACAGCATAACGAAAAATGAAGCAAGTCTGTCCATAATAAGCAACAAGTATCATTTACCTCACTCCCTTCCAACATCCACCATGTTCTAATGACAAGACCGAGTAAAACTGATTGAGGGGATGAGCAGGCACCCAGTGACTGACGGCGTGTCTGCACCTAACACGCAAGCTCTAGTCTCCACCTCGTGCTCTTCAGTCATCAGTGAGGACCCTCAAACTTCATACTTCTGTACATGTCATAAGCGTCACGCTTAGAAAGAGCCCCTGTAATTTGACCCGCAAGTCTGTAGTAGGACGGAGTTATTTCGTCATTCGTCAATACTCGCTTTACTAAGGGACTGCGACAAGCTGACCTTGCGTTTGGCAATGTCTTTATTTATAACTGGAGCTATAAGCTTTTTTCTGTCATGGGCTGCTTCAGCTTATTCCACGTTATTACTTACTGCTCCCGAAGAATTTATTTCATTGTCTCGTGCTCCGTGTTTGACAAGACTAGGACTTGGGCAACTTGGTCATTAGGATTTAAACCTGTCTTCACGTGTTGGGTGAAAATATTTTTAAAGTTAAAATTCAGCACATATTACTACTGTTCCTTCACTATATAGGTTTATCTTGGAAACATGTGAACCCGTACAACTTGGCACAATCCAGATCGCCAACTACGAACTCTTTTCATCGCGTTTTAAAACTTTCAAGGTTTATGTCAGTGATAGGTAGGTTCGCTTCCATATTCTCCTCTTGTTGGCCTTTTTTGTTGTAACCAACTTCATTTTACGTATTTTTAGGTTTCCAGCCAAAGAATGGGAATTATTGGGTACCTTTCAAGCCTTTGATGTCAAGGGATTGCAGTCCTTTGATCTGAAGGGTGGCAGTGATCGTCTTATTAAATACGTTAAAGTAGGTCAGCTGCTGTAGTTGTTCTCTATGCAAAGCTACCTTGTTATTAATCAGATATCGATCTGTCATTTGTAGAATAAAACAGAAAAAAATTCAGTCATAACCGTTTGAAAAATTATGGCAACCATTTTCAGCTGGCGCATACTAACCATATATTCGCATTTTTAGATTATTCTGTTCTATTGTCCTGTTCGTTTTTTAGGTATATTTTCTTGCTACTATGTGTTCTCGGGGCCTTTTTTCTCAGGCTTCCCAGTTCGAAGTTACACATATGATCTATTTTCGTCCGTCCGTGCGCGCACTTTTTCAGTACGATGTCAGAGATTAAGCGGGCTCCTGCTAAGACTTCTCCCAAATCGGCGTTAGGTAAATAGCTTGTGCGCAGTGGTATTTCACTGTTCCATCGCTTAAAGGTGGTGTTCTGGCTAGCGCTTTTTGCCTGCGTGTTTTCTACTAAGCCTCTTCATTTTACGGGACCGGAAGATTGAAAATGGCCTTCATTTATGCCGGCTGTTTTTGATTACTTTTGTAATATGACCATTAGTCTCAAAATGACTTCCATTGGTATATTCCCTACCTATCAACTTAGAAACCTACTGACAGTGGAAGATTTTTCTTCAGTGAGACCGCAGCCAGTCCTTTTCTCCTTCCTTGAAATCTGCTCCTCCAAAAGGGGCGAGCCGGGCCGTCCCCAGGCCAATTACTTTTTTTTCTCGGTTCTCGAAGAGGTCTATTTCGCAAACGTTACTCTATATTTCGCCCTCGTGTAAAAACCATTGACAGCATTGTGGTTTCTTGAGTTCACTTACTTCCCTGTGGTACTATTCGGTGACTGGCAGTTTAGATCATGTACCACCGCTTGTTTTGAATCAGAAAGTCTTAATACTGATGCATTGCTGTTTCATATATTCGAGAAACGAAATTTTATCAGGTCTTCGAGAACTACTGAGGGCATCTTTTTGTCTTTGCTACTCTGCAAACATACAGTGAGTGACCGATTTCATGCAAAGTTAATAAAAATTCTCAAATCTGTTTACGGTTAAGAAGGATTATTTAAGCGATACTGAGGAAACCGAAGACACGGCAGGATACCGGTTTTTGAATGCACTGCTATTAGGCCACCAGCAAAAACCTTACTCGGTAAAAATGACTACTTAAGTAGCATACATTTTTATGCAAATGTTGACTGTTCTTATAAATGCAAGTATGGTTTATAGGAAGCATGCATGCACGCAGAAAGGCTATCGTTTGGTTTTTGAAAAGTTTCTAATTATTAGATTTTTAGGACTGTACAGGTGTCCATTCGACTAGTTTCGTATCCGTGCATTTAGCAATGCATCTACACGGTAACTTCTTGATAGCATAGAGGAATGTATGGTTTTCCTCACCCGGAAAGCATGAAGCTTCTAGACTGGAAACCCTAAACGTAAACGCTACGACAGATCGGACTCCAAAATATTCTGGAATTGAAAAATCTTTTTAAAACCTAAAAAATACCCTTTCATTTGAGTATTGAGTATCAAAAAGATAATTTTCTACAAAATGACTACAAGGATGGATACTTTGGCTTAATTTTTATGTAAAATATATTTAAATCTATTAGGACGACAAAATTCAATAGAAAAATGCATGCTACTTAAGTAGTTATTTTACCCATTAATGTTTTTGCTGGCTATCGAAAAGCACAGCATTAACAAGCTGGCATCCTCTTATGTACGCAATATCTTCGCCTTAGGCTGTATGATAATTAATATTACAATTCCACTTAAATAATCCTTCTTAATCGTAAACGCATCTCAGAAATTTGGCTAACTTTGTATGAGATCGGTCACTGTCGTGCAGACTAAGACGTACATACTTCGTACACGGCAGGATGCCGGCTTTTGAATGCACGTCTTTTCGGTCACCTGCAAAAACCGTAATTTGTAAAATATGACTACTTAAGTAGTCTTCATTTTTTCTATTGAATTTCGCTACCCTTTTAAATTTTTAAATACATTTCACAGAAAAATTTAGCTTAAGTATTCTTTCTTGTAGTCATTTTGAAGGAAAGTATCTCTTATCTGTACTTCATACTCAAGCCAACGTTATATTTTGGTTTTAAAAAATTTTTCAAATTCCCGAATATTTTTGAGCCTGATCTGCCGTAGCGTCTACATTTAAGGGCTTCCAGTTTACAAGCTGCAGGCTTTCTGGGTAAGGAAAACCCTTCATTGCTCTATATCATTACGAAGATACTGTATAGTTTTCATAAAATTTGCAATGGATGTGAACTGCATTGTATGCTTCATGAGGGGCATTGCTAAATGGACGGATACGAAGCTAGTCGAACGGATATTTCACGGTCTTAAATATCGCATAATTAGAAAATGTGAAAAAAACAAACGATAGCCTTTGTTCGAGTATGACATTTAAAGAAAGGATATTTTTGTGCATGCTTCCTACCATGCTTCCAACCATACTTGAATTTTTACTTACTGTGAAAATCGATATAAAAATGCAAGCTACTTAAGATGTCAGTTTTTTACCAATAACGATTTTTGCAAGTGGCCGAAAAGCCGTTTATTCAAAAGCCTACGTCCTATCGTGTCTGTAATCTGTTCGCATTAGCATGTTCAGGAGTTAATATTACAACCGTGCGTAAATAATCCTTCGTACCAGTAAACGCATTTGAGAATTTTGGTTAACTCTGCATGAGATTGGTCACTCACTGTAGATGGTGCAGTGCTCAAAGGCCAGGCTACTTTAAGAAGATTGAATTCGCGATTTTACTCTTCATTCTTATAATCTGTTTGTCCACTGTGCAACCAATCTTTGTAGACGACAGTTTACGTCAAAATCCCCATTTAACCTTGCATTGGAAAGTTTTTAGAGATACTTGTTTTAATACCTTCGAGATTTATCGAGAAGTAAAACTTTCTACATTTTACCGCTGCATTAATGAATCGCTGGTTACTTCTGCTCCCCGGTCTCACCTGCAGACGTCCTTTAAGTTACATCTATCTCCAAGTCAGTATCTTATTAACGGTGTCCACAGTGACCTTGTCGCCTTAAACAGTACATGCGTGGTTAAGCAGCCGAGCTCAGTGGCCTTCCAAAGCCATATTTTGGTCTTTCGAGTGCTCGGGACGCGTTCCTGTGGCGGAAAATGGTCTACTTCGTCTAAACAGTACATCGTGAGTTAGCGAAATGGATTTTAGGTAACGATATGTGGGAGAAGACCACCACCTAGCATGCTATTGCGCAATTTGAGAGATGATATTTATTTCGTTATTTGGAGACCTTGGCACATACGTTACACCATCGAGGCCGGTCGTTATCATGTCTCGCTTCCCTCTGTGGCCCTCTGATTCCATCTATTTCTGTTGGTTTTTTGATGCTTGATATTACCAGGTGTCACAGTGTAGTCTCACATGACCGATCACCCCTGTTAAAAGTGTGAATTAGCTAGACGAATTTTTAATCTCCATTTTAGTCTTTCTGCCGATTTCATTTTTCTTCTGCTTAACTTCCTTCCATTCGAACCTAGCCCTATAGTTTCAGACAAGATGCTTATTATCGTTAATAACGATTCAACCTTTACTCCATAGTTTGAGATGCTGGATCACTATGGAAATGAGCACTTCTGCCCAATCACAATGGTCCGCCTGTTCGGCCTGGTGTCAGATGACCTTGATGATGCTGCCGCAGAGGCCGAGTTAGAGGTTGTTCACGTGCCGGAGGCAGTCCCGATCGTTGCAGCAGAATCGCGCGGCAGCCAGTTGAATGATCTGGGCGTCGTTGAGGAAACTATCTCGGGTCAGAACCCGGAAGTGGATCCCAATTTCTCTCAAAATACCTTGACGGGTAGGGAAACATTTTTTAGCTCCGAATCCTGCTCTCACTGTTTTCAGCGGATGCCTTTTTCTACCACTCCCCCTTCAATGTTTCTTGGTAGAACCTGATGCTCCTTGTGGAGACTAGTTTAATGCACGCTTAAGACAATTCACATGGTGTTTTCTAACCGACAAAATCTACCGAGCTAGAACTATACGTCGTGTGACTACTTACGGGTCCAACCAAACCACACGTACGACTTATGACTGCATGTTTGATGTTTTTTTGGTTGATTCAGATCCATGGTTCGTCTTGACGGCACATTATTTCCGTGAAGACTGCCACCGTTTTGACCAAGATGCGTTTTTGGCATCAGTGCAAAACGCGCCCTTTGCACTCCAAAAGTAAACTCGCAAAATGCCGTTTCATGGAAATGGTATTTACTGACCCTTCTGGCTGCAGCAAGAGGCTCTCAGGCAGAACAAAATCGCTCTTATGGCGTCCTGCGGTCAGGATGGATCCATAAACCCCATTCCAATGTGGCTTAACATATTCTCGATAGCAGTCGAAGGGCGCGGACCCCTCACCTCCCGGCTGATCGTTAATCTCGATGATCAACTGAACTTGCATTCAGATCTCAGGTCTTTGCCGTCTGTGTCGGGCTTATGGCTTACTCATGACAGTAACGGGGCGGGGAATGGCCATTCTCGTCCCCCATGCCTTTAGTGCCAACAGTCGTTTAAATGCTGTTTTTTTTCCATCGTTAGCCAGCGAAGCACTTTACGGTGTATCGGGGCCTTAAATTTCCAGATTTATTACTACCTTATAAATAACACGATCATAAGGCTGCAGCCGCTGCTTACTTATTCGTCCACTTTGTCAGCGAATACCAGGGAGCAGTCAGAGCGTTTTGTACGCTGAAAAATTTATTTCCAGGCAAACTTTCTTGAATTCGACAGTGCGTCACCAATGACATTTTGTCATTCGGGAAAACAGATTGTGTCCAGTCATGGTCAATCGTACGACAGGGTACTTTGTCTATCGATCTCGGTGGATGGAACGCCGGAAAAATTCCCATGGGCCCTAGCCGGTTATCACTGAGTATTTTTGCACTGGTACAGTATGCTGCAACCTCGTGGGTCCGATCCAGCCATCCACTGGTTATATGAAATTCATGTGCGCACGCTGGAGTTCGTGTGCTAACGTCTTTGAAATAAGTTATAGTGTACCTTCTCCTTTTTGGACATGGTTCCTCGCGCTGTCGTTGATAGACATTGGCCCGTTTTGTATGCCTCTGTTTTCCACAGATTGTGTTTTAGGTTTGTACTAGCATTTTAGACTATGTCTCCGTGATTTTGAGGCATGCGTTTATCCGCGCTGACTTGGTAAGCTTTGGAGGCTAGCATACTCAACTTACCCACCAACATCTTGCTCTTTTTTTGTTCGAGTAGTCGTCGTATTATATATCTGGCTACTCTTGTAGGCTTCCAATTGTATCATGCAGAACTTGCCTACCAATCTGTTTCATCACAATTCCAACCCATAAACATCGCCGTCGATCCCGCTTATTAGCTGAACCCCTCGTATTTGGGTCATGCGGCTGCAGAATCCCCGGCGAAACTCTTGTCTTTAGGCCTTGGCTAATACGCGACTAGTTGTGCGAAGTACATCCCTCTATTAGTTTGGAAGGTGTGATGTGGTATATTGACTAAAGTTGAGTTGAGGACTGAATCTTTGCGCAGGACTAGGGATCCGTGACCTAACTAATCCGCTTCCGGCGGCTCAACCACCACATCGCAGATAACGTAACAACATTGCAATGCGGACCCCGACCTTTTGTCGTAAAAGAGAGTTGGCTATGTTTCTTCATAAGGCATCTGAACGTTCGTGTTCATGCGCTCCAAAGTCCGTCAGGATTTATCGTCGACAACATGGTCTGAAACCTCAAATCCTAAAGAAAAAACATTTAGATTTTAACTGTAGTTTTATTGACATTGTTCTACTTGTAGAGCATGCGAGTATTTTTTTAATATGTAAAATCCACGATGCACAGACTTTTGGCTAATACCTGCACTGCCAGTACGGCGTATCGTATAATGTAACTTTATACAACTGACTGCCTGCTGACAGTTTCGTGAATATTACGCGGTTATCCCACTGTGGCTGATGGACTTCGGCCCAACTATTCATATCGATTTTTTTGATCAGCGTCTATAAACCTTAATTCAGACTGATTTACTCCAAGTTAGCGATTAATTTCCGAGGAAAGTAAAAGCAGCAATACCAACTCTACCCTTAAGCACCTACGCTTTTCAGAAAGTGGAATTTAAAGCTTTCAGAAGAATCACGCTGTATAAAGGTAGGCTTCAAACCCGGCTTTTCCTCTTCGATTTGAAATGCAACAAATGGACTGAGAGTGGTCCTGTGCAAAATATTCCTTCAAGCTGTGCGTGCCTCGGTAGAACACACATTGTCACAGGAAGAGGAATACCGACAGAAAATATGGGGCGCAACGGTACTACGTTGCTCTGGGCATATTCTATCTTAACGCAGACAACTATAGTCCTGGTTTCCACTAAAGACCAGAAACGCAAACTTGCGCACATAAAATGGGCCACGGACGCTGTCGTTCCGAAGGACCATAAGCAGTTGATCGATCTGAACTGCAGCACTGCCTCCCCGCTGTCACTGCAGATCGGATTTAGCCTGTTTGGGACGCTTGCCGCTCACTCGAAGCTCGTTTGTCTCATTAAATCTTCGGATCGTTGTGCTTCCATTCGTGCGGGAATGCACAATGCCACCAGTTTTTTTATACTTTACTTCCCAAGCTCCGACTTTTGATAAATACCTCTTAAGGTCTGTGTTTTTTTAAGGATCCACTGTACTCTTTGAGGTTATACAACTTCTGTAAAAAGGGCGTTTTGTTCATAATTGCAAAGCTGCCTACGAAAATTGTCTTACTAAATGGCAGGCGTTGCAGTGCGGAATTAAGTGTTTTCGCCCAGATACCAGAGCCTTGGTGTTTTTGGCTACAAGTATGCGGGTTTACCTGTTGAAAGTGGATATTTTCATTAAACGTCCTCGAATGCAATGCTGCTTGGCCTGTTAGCACTGCTCTTCACCAGAACTCTTTGCGGTGAGCACTTCTGCCTTCGGCGTATTATGAACATTCCATGAAAACAATTTCCACTTCCTATTTCCTGTGTTGGAATTTTAAATTGCTTTCTTTACGAAAGAATAAGTATGCACACGCGGAATTTGATTCTGCCCGCGCTTTGCAGCTTAAGCCACTGCGCTTTTTCAACGCAAACTGCGTGGACCACCATTTTCCTTCCTAGCACAACTGTGTGGTTTTCAGTGGCTCTATTGTTTCATGCAACTTCTGCGCCTTGGGCACGTTTTAAATATTTCTAATCGGTAATCGATCCGATTTTCACGGGCGTTAATTTTAACAGACCCGTCTCCTCAACTCTTGTCTCTGTCGGCTGTCTGGTTTTGTGTCCTAGCTGCCTTTAATCCTGTTTTTCTCCGAGGCATCGGTTCGGCGAATGGGCTTGCCCTCGGCGTCGGCTTATACGCTTTTGGAAGCTGCTGTGTCCAATCCCTGTCATTTATCAACTCAGTCACACGCCAGCAGGGGTCTTACAGCCTTGTCTGCGCCTGAGTGCACCTCTGTCACTATGATTGGTATAACATTGGTGTCACAAATGCATCGCTCACTGAGGCTTTGCTAAACTCGGGTCGTGGATGACTGACAAGCAGAATACTGAACATTTTCTGTTGGGAGCAAGGACTCATGTGATCCCTGTAGGTTTATTAATCCCGTCGAAACTCTTCAAAATTGTACCATTCGATGGCTTCTGACTGTGTTCTAGGTCAGAACCCGATGTCTGCAGTGATCGTGGTTGTTTTTCGGGCTCGAACCTATCTCTGTGAATGGCATTGCAGCATATCTGGTGATTTGAGTCTAAAATTCCAGTGCATAAACGCTGCATTGTGCTTACTGATCCGCATAAAAATCGGCATTCCTGTACTTACAGTGATTAATTATTGTGGTTGCCATTGCTGCTTTTTTGTTTAAGTTGTAACTTAAATGACACTAGAATATTACGCTGTCGGTACAGTGTACCGTGCGTGAGATGCCTTCTGGTTGCACCAACCGCCTACTTTTTCATCAACTTTTGCGCGATTCCATCTTCCCTTGTTTTGTTTTTCAGCCTCTTACTTGTTTTTTTTCAAACTTTTGATCTTATTTCAGCTCCACAGGGCACAAGCTTGGGGGTTACGACAACTCCTGATTTCTCCGCGCCTTCTGTCCAACCCGGTGAGGATGCCCCGTTGGCGGATTCAAAGCCGACTGCAGTGTCTCACGATCACCGTGTGGGCGGCACCCAAACTTCAGTCAATTCTCCAGGCGTTCAGGATGGGTCCGCAGAGCCAAGTCATCATCAAGGAGGTGAAGTTCCTTGAATTACCACTTGCGTAGTCAGTACTGCTGAAACCTTGTCCTGTCATCTTCCGACCCAGAGCTTGCGAACATCGCGTGGCTGCAGAAGGAATGCAGATGAAAATGTATGGATAATTGCCGAAATCAGCTGACTAGCTCCTGTCCCCAGCCCCTGAGGAACTAAGCTTTGAACCTGTAGCGTCTAAGCAGTGTTTGCACTCAGACCACTACAATCACCAAGCCAAAGACATAGGGCACCAGAATGCTGCGTTTATTGTGCACGGAAACCTGCGTTGCTGCCCCAGACAGCTATGTCCATTGGCGAAGCCAGGGCTAGTTTTGTCTGCGTCCAGTCATGACTAATGGAGCTTGACACAGCAGTGGCAGCTGCTATAATGGGTCTTTGGAGCAAGTTCATGGTGTATGTTTGCCCATTAAACGGGCCGCGTGATGGATGCGCTGAACCAACACGGGGCGAGATCAGGGCAGGGCAGACATTATTCGGGTTGAGCTCCCACAACAAATGCCGAACATGGGGGCGTGGTGGCACGACCAAAGGCGTCTGCGGTCGCAACAGCCACCTGTGCCCCGACCCCGCCTCTGGTCTTCTTGATTTTAGCTTGACATTGGGCACAGATGGATGAGGGAAGAGAGAGTGCGGTAGCTGCAGCGCAATTCTACTATCATTTAAAACTATTCCACGCGCCAGTCACCGTCCCTGCTGTGGAGCATACGATGGACGTCATTAGACTACGACGGTCGAACTGTTGTATGCATTATCCGAGGGGTGTTTTGTTTATTGGCCCATGTTGCATGGATCAGAGGATGTAGTGTTTAAATGGCACTTGGCCATCGCGAATATCTGTAAGCAGATGCGTGTCCGGGCCGAGGTGGGTTGAATGGCTCCAGGTTGGTGAGTCTGCAACCAATCACTGTGAAGGCTTATGACCTTGACGCAGCGTACCTTGAACAAGGACACCGGTCATCGTAGTGTTGGCTGTCGGCAACAAGCCCAGGCAATTTGATCATCAAGCACTATTCCAATGCACCGTCATTGAACCACGGGCCCGGTATCTTGCCTTGGAGGTCTGATCCAGAGCTCTTACGAGCAGTCATTTCGCGACGGGCATTGACACTAGAACAGGTATCAACAAAGCCAAGACAGACTGGGATGGCCACCTCCTGGCTTACTAACGGTCGTTAGACAGCCATATCCAACCTACTCTCTTATATTTGTCGATCTTCTTCCTTGCTTGTCTTCATAGAAAGGTTCTAGATGGGAATTTCAAGGCAGAATGGAACCATCATGTTTCGCCTTGTGTCCAGATTTGTGAAACGTCAGTTTGGCCTTAACTGTTAACAGTATTTGGCGTAACCCATAAAGCAGCATAACAGAAGTCTGAATAATTAACCCGGAGCATTTCAAAGGTTGTACAGTTTCCATATTATTCTAGCGCGTTCTGTACAAGTATTTCTCTTACAGAATATCTTTCTATATTATTTTATCAACGACAAAGTTTACAATCTTGGTCTGAGATCCACGTGGCGTGCCTTAGATTTATCAAAAAGCAGCCTATGAGCAACATCCTTTTCGGTACTCTGCTTTGTTGCCTGCATAGTTATGTATAAGTCTGGGGATGACGTCAAATTCCAGTCCGCTTCCAACATTATGCGCGGATAACTGTGTACTTTGTAAACATTGTGTGAATTCAGACTGTTATTTGATACCGTCGATACAAGGATGTAAATAAGTGTCAAGCTACGACCACCATGTCCGGCTCATGTGCTAGTTCATTCAGGCCGTAATTACGAAACCGGTCGGCTGTCGGACCTTTTTACAAGAGACAATCAAATATTTTTAGAGCTCACCAAGTATCAGGTCGTCCAGACAGGACCATCCCGAATAGGGAATACATCAGCGTCTTTCGGCCGTGGGAACTGAGATTTGTTTACTCAGCTTTTTCCATTCTCATCCAAACCCGTAACAAGGAGTGGTAGCAAACTTTCTCGGTAGGCGAAATTACCGTTTTTGCACTGTACTGTCTTTTTTCGCCCTAAATGCCCAGTTTATTATATTTTCGCTCAGGCACTTTTTAATCGTGGTCATTTCTTTTTTTCAGCAGCGCACAAGCGACACTCACGAAAAATCGCCCCTGATGCGTCAGCCACACAGGGCCGCACCGCCGACCTTGAACCACCACTTGGCTTCCTACAGAAGGCTACCAGTAGGCTGTCTGCTCATATCCCTTCTTGGTACCTTTTTCCTCCTCCTCCTCCTCCTCCTCCTCCTCCTCCTCCTCCTCCTCCTCCTCCTCCTCCCTCCTCCTCCTCCTCCTCCTCCTCCTCCTCCTCCTCCTCCTCCTCCTCCTCCTCCTCCTCCTCCTCCTCCTCCTCCTCGCCACACGTTCATTCATTCTCTTTACCGAGTCTAAAGAGTTTTCGTCGCTGACTGCCCACCCCCTTTGAATTGTCAAAATAGCTTTACACGAACGGCTTCGTTGGCCACCACTGACAACCGTTTCTGTCTCACGTGTTTCTGAGGCCACTGTTCCTAGGGAACGTGAGGTATGCGATAACCCCTGCTTCAAGTTATGAATGTGTTGTCAAACTTATTTAGTACAAAACATCTCTGCAGTAACATAGAATACTGTCGATATTCATCGTATTTAATAATCAATTGTCTTATTAGTTGTACCACTCATTCACTTAAAGTTCTCATGTCCCCAGCGCGTCTCCTAATTTATTTTATTTTGCCACTGCTCATATGATTTTTTTGCCGGAAGGAGACTCTTTAGAGTTAATGGGGAAGACCTATGTACTAACCGGCAACACCCGTCAGATTCCCCATACAGAGCGCAATTATTTCTAACCGTAATCACTTCTAGAGGACCAAAAAGCTGATGTACCCTTCCTCTCGATGTTTTTCGCCATTGTCCTTTTCCACAGCTACAGGATGGGCCATTCACGACATTTCTGACCACAAAACAACCACTTGTTTGTTTCTGCTTACAGGTTTCATCCTCAATGTTCTTCGCAGTGCCGTCGGATCTCCGCCCGATTCCTCCTCCACAGGCAAGCAACGCTTGGACTTCTTTCCGAATCTTTGTATTTCTTCTTAAAACTCCTTCCTGGGCGTTGCAACTTACCCCATTCATACTCTGGAGCCCTTTGGTCCTTCGCGTAGTACACATACGTTTGGTTCCATTCAGCCCCTACGAACTCTCCTACTCATCGCAGTATGGAAGTCAGTTTTGAGCATGCGTATTTGCGATTCAACTTCGTATACCAGCCAGCTGCTACTGCACACTGAATTGGTCGAACCTCTACAGTAGCTGCAGTTTAAACGTACAAGAGCTGCCTTTGGGCTAGCTATCTCAAGCATTGGCCTTAGATTGTGAGGCCATATAGATCTCTGTACTGATGTCTCATATATTCATGACAGGCAAGGGGTTTAATGTCATGCAGCTTCCTCTATCTCGCTATCACTTCTGTTTTTCTCCAGACTCAAGGAGCTCTCCAAACGCTGGCCTCCAAAGTCGCGCTCAACTGCGTGGCTCCAGTTTGGCGGATCTGACGCTCCGCAATGACGACTTCTACACCGTTATCTACCTCTTCACTTCTGTCTGTCCAAGCCTTGGTCACCGTCCGTATGCGCTGGCAGCTGATGGTCTCAGTTGTCCACGTCCACCGCTGCGTCGACCGCATCAACACCTGGACCGCGGCCTAGAATATCTGGCCTTTTGCATTCGTGCTCTAGATCATCAGCTGCAGTCCAACACCCCGTTGCCCTTCCGCCTGCGCTCCCCGCACCGTGCCTGGGCACCGTGTACTTCGTCTGCGCACCTGCTCAACCTTACCATCACCACTTTAGAGCTGCCAGACTCTGGTTCGTCCACCCCCTGTCTGCCCTGTCTACTGTCTGCCTATCGTAACATCACTCGCACCTTCTCTGAATGGTCTTCCGTCTCGGCGCCACTGGGACATACCTACCTGCGTCGCCTGATCCGACATCACCGCAGTTCCCTGCCTGCCAGATTTCAGTACTCGGACGGTCTGCCGGCTTTCCCTCTGTTTGCATCGGGTCGAGGTGAAAGACCGAGTTTGGGGACAGCGAGCCCGTCAACGCCAACGAGGAGTAATGGCTCTGGGAATATTGAACAGCCCTCCGTGTCACCGCCACGGCCACCACCACCACAGCAACAGCAGCAGCCCGAGGAAGAGGAAGAGCTCGTAAGCGTGCCCAGTAGCTCCCCAGCTCCCCAGCTCCCCTCAACAGCGTCAGTAGGAACTCCCTCGCCGACGGAGGAGTTTGTGCTCCCTGCGTCGATTGGAGGCTCACGCAAGGAAACCGCCTACATGAGACTAAACAATAAAGTGCGGCAGATCGAGGCAAATGTTTCGGTTAGCATGAGGTCAGTTTCTGTAGAATTTCAGCTGTCTTCCCCGTAGTGTTCCTCGCACAGTTTGTTTATTTACTCTTCTCTCACTACCCTAGTTCGTTTGTGTCTGCCATTTTAACCTCTCCTTTTAATTGTTTGAACATGAGGCCTTTTTGAATCTGTATCACTAATCATGTACGTAGCTGTCTGATTTGCTCGTACGGTGACGTACTCCGTGAAACAGTAACTGAAATTCTGGAGTATGATGTCAGTTTGAAAAGAGTACTTAGATGAGATTGTAGGGTAGATTATAATATATCACACTCTAGGGGGGTGGAGAGACGACTCGGCGACTCCTGAGCTTTACAGAGGCCGCTGCAAAATGGACAAGAAAACCAAAACTCTGTAAGCAGCTGAATCATGTGACCAACCTCGCAATACCATGGTAAGGACTGATAATATAAGACACCCCGTTCCCTCGTCCCTCTCGTCATTTTCGTCCTCCGCGTCACCGAGTGTTGTCCCGTGCACTGCAGTGTTAATCACGCTTGACACGTTTTGACTGAAATATGCACTGATTCGCTTAGACCACTTCCCCCTTTTTCGCTCTCAACATGCGCACCCGCATATCAGCCACACAGTTTATCCTTTATTTACCTATAACGTTTATCTTGTCTTATTAATAGGCAATGACCGTGCGCAGTTGAATAAGAGGTCGCGAAATTCTATGATGTCATTAAATTTCATTTATTGTGTCGTCCTTGCCTTGTTCAAATTTATTCCGGGAAAACTACTTCAATAATCAGCAAAGGTAACCTCCCGAATTTTTGACCTTGTCCTGCTCTTGCAAGGTTTCCAAACCCCAATTCAATACCCTTATCCGAGTCTGTCTTTGATGCTGAATTCGAGTGATAATCCGAAGCTTCAGGCTAATAAAGCTCCTGTTCCAGTGATTCTATCTCCTTCTTCACGACTACTTCCTGGAACTCGCCTCTTCGCTTCTATTAGCTAATCGGACATATTTCATGAGGTCTCTTGGGAATTTTGAATACAGGGCGGGTCCCCAACAGCCACTCGGATTGTTTGTTCGAGGTTGTCTCCTCTAGTGCTTTGGCTCAAGCACCTGACCACAAGGCAGCGGTGGCAAGCAAACTTATTTAATGGTGGTTCACGGTCGCCATGTCACAGTGCCGTCGTATGGATTTGCGGCATTTTATAAGGCAGTCGGCGTGCCAGACCTCAGCCGTCCGTGCCCTGGTAGCACTGTCGCTGCTGGTCCGCGACCGCATATCAAACGAACTCGAGAGCTAACTTTCACTGGAGGCCGTTCCACTCGCCGCCCCCTATGGACGCGCCGGGTAGCCAGCAGTTAGGCTAACGGGTAACTCGTCCTTCCGTAAACGTCTTGTAAAAACTGGCAGCTTTTGATTTGCATGATTTAAAGGGTACTTTTTTGCGAAATCGAAGGCGGAAAAGTACTTGTCTGATGACTTTTAAATCATTCGTTGCGTGCATTTATTGAACTTTTGGCACTGCTTACTGAGTACACTTGCTATATCAGTACTAATAATAATGAATGTGTCCACGTCCGTTATGATGGATAACCTAATTCATGCGTAGAAGCGGGCAAGTTTTCGACTGCGAAAATATCTACCCACGGATAGTTTGCTACTAGCAACCCTTTTTACACAAGCACAATCGAGACGTTTTTTATCTCACCAAGTCTTTACTCCTTGTGCGTCCATCACGTTGTTCGGAGGTACCAGCGATTCCGGTTTCCCTTGGTTTTACTGATAATACTTCTCAGCTGATGAAAGTCATCTTCGGATGGTTCTGGGAACTATAAGCCTTGTTGCTGTACTTTATATGATCCGCACTCAACGAAATACGCACAGGTGAGTACCGGTTTCTTTCCACCAGTTTATGCACACCTGATTTCCTTGATCTGTGATTAAATGTTTTTCTTTGTTAAAGAGGCACTGGCTTTTTCACATTGACCTTCAGAGGAAACTTATCATACAAAAGTCATCCATATGCCCCGTATCAGGAGTATAAGCAAACTAGCCTTGCATCTTGCCGGGGAAAAATATTTTGCCATTCACACCGTCTTCTTCGTGGGTTTTCCCACCCCAGCACATACTGAGGGCAATCGAAAATGTCACACTATTTCTTGTCAAGCGGTGTTTGTTGTGTTAGTGGGGTGTAGGGGGTACTAGTTAGGGGTAGCGGCACACAGATAGCACTTGGTCGCTCCATTTATCTCGTACAGGTGGTGAATGCTCCTTTGGCCGCCTCTAACTGGTACCCAACTCTCACCTGTGGCTCCTCGAAGTTGGGTGCTTCCCAGCGGTGACACCCCGGGCAACCGTCACGACCAGCGGGCTAAACCAGGTGAGGATCTCCGGTGTTTTGTATTTCCATACACCCGGCATGTCTGACTCGCGAACTTCCCACCTCGCCCCTCTCAAACATTTCTACTGTGGGCACGACACCGAACCCGTAGGCGGCTCAGGCTAACTTGGGTCGTTCTCTCACTAAAATAAAACCGTGATTCATAGTGGAGTTCGGCAGCCGTCTGGGATGTCCGAGCAGCCCTATTTAAGGACAGCACTGCTTGCTTTCTCGCGGAGGAAGGGGCTAGAAAAGGTGCACTAAACAAATGCTGGTTATCACGTCTTCTGCAGCCGGCGGCGACTCGCAGATCGCAAAATACGTGGTCGTAAAACTCAAACAAACAACACTACCCCCCGTCCCGATCCCCCTCGTTATACCCTCCAGGCTGCTCGGGTGAGTCCGCTCACACTAGCAGCCTGGAATGTTCGTAACCTTTTACACAATCCGCGGAGCAGCTTGCCGGATCGGAGGACGGCGCTAGTCGCTCAGGAACTGGCCCGCTACAAGGTGGACATTGCTGCTATCAGCGAAACCTGAACCTCTGAGCAGCGTCAGCTGGAGGAGGTGGGTATCGGCTACACGTTTTTCTGGAGCGGCCGGTGAAAGCCAGGGCGATGCGACGCTGGTGTCGCCTTTTCCATCCGGAACGACATCGTAGGACGTTTGTCCTGTCTGCCGCAGAGTATTAATGATCGCCTGATGAGCTTCCGTCTGCCTCTTCGGAGAGACAAGTTCGCCACCATCATCAGCGCCTACGCTCCCCAATGACGAGTTTTGACGCGGCGAAGGAAAAATTCGACGAGGACCTGCACGGCCTCCTGGTGACTTTGCCGAAGGCGGATATATTAATTGTCCTAGACTTCAACGCCCTCGTCGGGACAGACCACACTGCCTGGTAGGGAGTGTTGGGTCCCCATGGTCTCGGTAACTGTAACGATAATGGCCTCTTTCTTCTGCGAACCTGTGTGGAACACCGTTTCTTACTTACCAACATCTTCCGCCTTCCGACGCTAAAAAGGCCACGTGGATGCACTCTCGGTTGCGGCACTGGCAGCTGCTGGATTATGTTCTCGTCTAGGATAAAGGCACTACACTGCTGACAGAGAAATCCCGAATTCCGAAGCTTTGGGCCGAGCACTTCAGAAGTGTCCTTAATTGCCCATCTGCCATCTCCGATGCTACCATTGGCCGGCTTCCTCAAGTGGACACGAACAATGACCTAGATCTGCCGTCTTCCCTACCAGAAATCATTCGGGCCATGCAACAGATTTCCAGTGAGAAAGCATCGGAATCCGACGCAATCCCGCCGGGATTCTACAAGCACAGCGGGACCCGGATGATGGCAGAACTCGTAACACAATACCTGGAGATGTGGCGCTAAGGACAAGTTCCTGCGGATTGCAAGGACGCGACCATAGTCCATCTCCACAAACGGAAGGGGAACCGGCAACTCTGCGATAACCACAGAGGCAACTTATTGCTCAACATCGCCCGAGAAGATCTTCGCCCGTATCCTTCTCAATCGTCTGAACGGTCACCTAGAGCAGGATCTGCTCTCGGAAAGCCAATGTGGCTTCCGACGACACTACGGAACAACCGACATGATCTTCGCCGCCCGCCAGCTCCAAGAGAAGTGCCAGAAGATGCGAACTCACTTATAAACTACCTTCGTGGATCTGACGAAAGCCTTTGACACGGTGAATCGCGACGGACTGTGGAAAGTCATGCAGAAATTCGGCTGTCTTGAGCGGTTTACGCACATGGTGCGTCAGCTTCATGACGGGATAACGGCGCGCGTCACTGACAACGAGATGGTATCCGAAGCATTCGCAGTGACCGACGGAGTGAAACAGGGATGCGTATTGGCCCTCATGTTCTCTGCTATACTGATGGAGGTCTACCGCGATGAGCAGCCTGGGATCCGCATCGCCTACAGAACTGACGGGCACCTTCTCACCAGTCGGTGTATGCAGGCCCCAACGGGCGTATCTACGACTACAGTCCATGACCTGCTCTTCGCGGACGACTGTGCCCTTAACACTGTGACGGAGGAGGACATGCAAAAGAGCATGGACCTCTTCGTTGCAAGCCTCGCCAATTTTGGATTGACAATCAATACAACCAAAACGGTGGTCATGCACCAACCGCCACCCAGCGCGGAATACAATGCTCCCCGAATCAATGACCACGGCGCTCAACTCAAAATGTGGAAACCTTTGCTTATCTGGGAAGCACGATGTCACGCAACACGAGAATCGATGACGAGGTTGCTCAACGGATCTACAAAGCCAGTCAGGCCTTCGGCCGCCTGCAGGCTTCCGTGTGGAACTGCCACGGTATTCACCTGAACACCAACCTGAAGATGTACAAGACCGTCGTCTTGACGATACTCCTTTACGGAGCGGAGACCTAGACCGTCTACCTGAGCCAAGCCAGAAGGCTGAATCACTTCCATCTCAGCTGCTGCCGCTGATTACTGAAGCTGAGATGGCAAGACAGGATTCCGGATATGGAAGTCCTGGGGTGGACCGTGAATCCTCAGCATCCACGCCATGCTGAGGCAAGTGCAACTGCGATGGAGCAGCCACCTGGTGAGAATGGACGACGAGCGACTACCCAAATGACTTTTCTACGGAGATGTCGCTACGGGTACTCGCCGACAGAGAGGTCAAAAGCGACGCTATAAGAACACTGAAGAAATCTCTGAAGCAACTGCAAATCAACCCTGTGACCTTGGAGGACATCGCCCAGGATAGACTGGCATGGAGAAGATCCGTGAAGACTGGTGCAGCAATCGATGAGGCCAACCGGATCGCCGCTGATAAGGCCAAAAGGGTGGCGCGCACATCCAAGCACCGCGGGTCAACACCACCGATGCCCAAGCCCTGCCAACGTACCCACGCTGTCAACGCACATTCCGCGCGCGAATAGGTTTGATCGGACATTTTCGAACTTAATGCAACAACAATCCCATAACATCGATTTCTGCCACACCTGCCTCAGACCCAATGACGACAACCACTTTTAACGTGACTGATAACCACTTCCTCGATGCCCCGCTGCCCACGATCACTGACTCCTCCCTCCCTCACCCACCCCTTGCGCCGATCACGGTGACGAACACCACTTTCCGCACTCCCATCACCTCAGTAGCCACCTCCGACTACTTCCCACCTGCTACCTGCACCGACAACACCACTGCCCCCAGTACCAGCGATGGGGACTCGGTACTAACCTTTCCTCATTGCGATCGCACATTAGCCTGGTCGTTCACTTGCGAATCAATAGCACAGAGACTGGCGAACTACTGCCTGGAACACCAACAAACAGCCGAGACCTCCACCTCCAATGCCCTCACTGCCCATGTGCATTCTCTCATCGCATGGGCCTGCTCGGTCGCATGCGCATGCACTTAATCGGGATCCACCGCGATGCCAAAATACGTCTTGCGCACCCATCAAAACCTCTCATAGTCCTCCCATGAGCGTGACTGCCAGTACCAGCGACAAAGCCCCCGCAGGCTCAGCACCTCCCAACCTATCCTGTCCTCATTGTCATCTCACATGCACATCACACATCGGTCTGGTCGGTCACCTGCGAATCCATCGCACAGAAACCGGTGCCAGGAGGACCAACGTACACCTGTCGCACCCAATTCAACTGCCCGCACTGCCCACGCACATTCACACACCGCATGGGCCTATTAGGTCACATGCGTGTCCATGAAAACCTGCGTTAGAACACCGCCGGCTATACCAAAACACTGCATCTCTCCTCATTAACCTCTGCACCTCAGATGATCACACGCATCACCACAAAAAAACATGCTCTCAATCTGTATAGCTGATTGAGAGGCAAGTATGACCCTCGGCTCTTTCTCCATATGGCTCCTCTGTTGCATGTGTGATCTGAGCTTGAGAATATCACGGGGCGATAAGCGCCGTGGGTTGGAAGGTTGCCAACTGAGAATTGCATTCAGACCTCGCAGTCAGTCCAATGTGTGTTGTGTGGAGTGACTGACTGGTGATCTGAGGGTCAGGCTGCGATAGTTCCTTCTTGACGTGGCCTCTGGCTATCTCATACATGTGAGCTGTGAGCCTTTAAACCCCCTGTTGTGTGAAATCCTGGTGCTAGTGTTTGGGGGCTAGGTCGTATACCTAGTACGCATAGACGAGTTCACCAGCAGTTGCGCCCACTTTCGCATCAGACAACTGACCGACTCGGACGGTGATCTGATTTTGGGGTGGGGGAGAAAGTGGGGTCGGTAGCTCAGCACATTTTCCTCACTATAGGCAATCTGACGCGCTTGAAACTATCACGGTGCGCTAAAAGCCGTGGCTTAGAAGGTTGACAGCTGACGGGATAACTCGAACCGCGTGGTCAGCCTAATGTGTGTTTTGTGTGGAGTGGCTGACTGGCGAACTGAGAGTCAGGCTGCAATGGCTCCTTCTCAATGTGGTTTTTATGGCACACCCACTCCGTGGGATATTATCCAGGTGTGGTGGTACGCCCTGGGGAGGCTCCAGCCGTGGCAGCCATCTGCGCCCTCTCCCATCTCCGGTCTTCTGGACTCTGTCTTGACACCGGGCATAGATGGGGGAGGAGAGAGCGCGGTAGATGCAGCGCAAGTCTACTATCACTTAAAACTAATCCACGTGCAAGTCACCGTCCCTGTACCAACCTTCCGTGGAACATACGGTGGACATCGTCGAACTACGACGGTCGAACTGTCGTGTATGTTGTGTCATTGAACCACTTTTACTAGGAGTATTTAGTGGCCCAACAAAATAGACTTCTAGCCTTTGGGTGGTAATCAAGGTATGGAAATTTGTCTATCCATCACCGTATTGTCTTCAGAGATTTCATATGTCGTCATTCCACTAGAAAAACTTAAATGTTCTTGGTATTCGGTTAGAGACTGATCGTAGGTTTTCGCCTAGGTTTGCCGCAAGGGAATTCCTGCATTATGTCGGATAAACGTCGTAGCCTGGTTCGTCAGGCTGAGCTTTCCGTTTTTCAAAGAACAACCTTGTCTGCCTGTCGGGGTAGGCCATACGCTGTGTGTATGCCCAGTGTATCACGGTCTCCTAAAAACCGCGGCTCAGAAGGCTGCCAACGGACGCTTCTACCAGACCACGTCGTCGGCCCAGTGTGTGTCGTGCGTTTAGTGGCTGACCAGTGGACTGGAATTCAGACGGCGATGGCTCCTTTTTACCCCCTGGTTTTGTGCATCGTGTTTGTTGGGCTTTAAGGGTGCTAGGTCGTGTTGTGGCACGCGCAGACGAGTACGCTGTCCCTTTCAGCCACTGCACCCACTCCCGCAGCAGACAACTGACCGGTCCGGACTGTGGTCTGATTATGGGGTGGGGGAGGGATTGGGGTTGACTACTCAGCGCATTTTTCCCACGATAAACAATCTGACGCGCTTTAAACTATTCTGGTGCGCTAAAAGTCGTGACTTGAAACGTTACCAACTACCGGGATAACTTGGACCGCGTCTTCAGCCCAGTCTGCGATTTTTCCAAAATGGCTGACTGGCGGACTAAGAGTCGGGCTGCAATGCTTCCTTAATGTGGCCTTTATGGCCACTCCCTTGTGTTTTAGTGTTCTGTTTTATGTTGGACCACAGTGCGTGAGCCTGCGTCCTCTCCCATCTCCGGTCTTCTTGACTCTGTCTTGACACCAGGCCCAGCTGGGCAGTGGAACAAAAGTGAGGTAGATGCCTCGCAAGTCTACTTTCACTGTAATCTAGCACAAGTCATCGTCCCTGCACCACCCTGCTGTAGACCATGCGGTTGACTTTGTCGAAATCGACGGTCGAACTCGTCCAGTGAGTCACTGTTCGAGACAGTGCGGCATGGAGCGAAGCTGTTGGTCAGACCTATTTGCGACCTATGGTCACCGATTTAGAGCGTTACGTACTATGACAAGTAACTAAGGTTGACAGTATTCCTTTACTGCGGATGCACCTTTTATCTGCTGTCCTTATTCAAAGTGGTCTTTAAATTTCTACCCCTGTAGATATCTTCAGGAACTGAGTCAGAGCTACAAGCGTCAAACAGAGAAGCTCTCGCGTTCTTTCAATCTCACCACAGCCTGGCTGCAGGCTACAGCCAAGGGAGCAGAAGAGCGGGATATGCAGCAGCAGGTTGGCGAAGTCATTCTCCTACCAGTTCCATTTGTCTTCTTCTACGGCCTAATTCAGCTCCACTGAGTTGGAACGTTCAAACCTGAGCAAATTAGAAAAGGAGTTTAACCCATGATCAGAATCCCTGCTATAGTTCATTTTGTCTTTTTTGTTGGAAGCACAACAGCCGGACCCACTGAGAACATTGTATAAAAAGGCTAACTGTCTTATGTTAACCGTGGTAAAAGGGATTTTATGGGTGGTGCAGAAGGAGGAAGCAGGAAAACCCGGGAAAAGCAAACGAGAAGTTAGGCGTAAGTAGAACCTAGTGTCCGAAAATAAGTGAGCTTAGTGGAACCCGCAGGATTTAAAGGAAACGGAAAAGCTACGCACCGGGCGAAGGGCAAGGGAATCGGCCTGCCGGATCAATGTACAGGAAAGTAAACCTGAACCGGCGTCCAACAGAGCTAAATAGGGAACGCAGGTGATTGTGGGACGATAGGTAAGCGCATTAAAATGATATCAGCGGCAGGTTATTCGGAGCTTATGTTCTCAGTTGTGCTTCCAACGTCTTTTTTCGGTGCTGTCCTCTTTTCTCATATCTGAACATTCTAACTTATTTACACTAAATTGGGACGTTCAGACCTGAGTGAAATATCAAGACCAGAATCCCTGCTAACGGACAACCCTTTCCCGCGTCCCAACTTGACCTTTTTTGATACCGCCTGGTATGATTCGACAGCACGCAGAAGACCTCTATCCGTGTGCCACCAATGGCCAACACGTCGACAGCCATTCGCACTGTGAAGGCACATCAACGTTGTGAATTGGCTAGACTTGATTTTTTCGTACCCACTATGATGACACTTATGCCTCTCCACATTCCTCATGGGCAAGTTAGGAAATTCAGCCAATCCCATCTCAGCTCTCCTCGAGAATGCTGCAGTTCTCAGCATTCAGTCAGTGGGATCGATTGTCATACTTAGCGCCTAGCATTGAGGTATTTTCTTCTGAATATTAGTTTAGCTCCCTCCGAAACATCTGTTTAACAATGATTTTGCTATCAGAATACGAGTGACAAACTAACGTAGAAAAGGCAGGTAAATACTTCTGACTTTGCCGAAACACATACAAGACTTGAATAAGTCGGGTTGTGGGCATCCTCATGTGTTAGTAGGCTAGTGGTGATGCAGGCAAATCTAACTTCCAATGAGTAAACCTTGCCTATCGTTCTCGTTTTCGCTGTGCATTCAGAACCGACGTTAAACTATCTGGACACTTTCGCATCCACCGTACCTTGACTTCTAATACCGACCTTGTTAATCCTTTTATTGCATATACCATCCTCCCAGTCTGCTTGCATGCTCGGCATGCATTCCCGGCGTGGTTAGTCATGGTTGGGCATATTCGAATCCACAGCAATATCAACAAAAGCGTCTGACACCAAACTCACAGTCCACCCAGTGTGCCGATTACCCCGAGAAATTGGCAAAAGTCCCGTCTCTAAGGGAAATTAAATTGCACGATCTCTTATCGTCAGTCCTCGCTTTCAATGTTCCAGTTTGTTTAATTATGGTGATTTATGGTTTAATCGTGTTCTTCATGCCATTCCTGACGGTCATACTATTCGGACAGCCAGTATAACTCCCCTCTTACTTCTCATCCGCAGTTTACCCAACTGTTTAAGCATGTAGCTTGATTAGTCGAGCAGAGGTGGGAGTGTTTAAGGGACAAGTGAACCTAAAATGTCTGCGTCTGCGCTATGAAGCCCTCTGATTTCTATCTGGCATGTTCCTTTCAAAGATGACTTAGCACGAGATGCGATTGGCTTACTTGGTTAAAACGACACGTAGCATAGAATTGCCAAAGATTACCAAAATTATATGCTCCAAATGTCATAAAATTTTGGGTGAGATGTTTCGATATGCCTCCAACTGGGCCTTATTCACCTGGAACTGACCCTAGTCCGATTCATACACGATGATATGTCGGCTTAGGACAAACTCTTTTTCCAGACACTTGCAATAATTGCAACTGGGAAGCAATCGCTGCTCGAGTCTTGAACATTTCGGGTAAAGTTAGATGCTAGTGTCAACCAACTTATACTTCCGAAGAAGGGTGCATAAAAAATTGATTGTTTATCTCGGTTGTCTCAGCAGATTTGTTCTTTGGATTGAGTGCTTAGCTGAAGGGTTTGGGTTTTCGGAAACTTTCCTATGAGACTTCTTCAGACACACTGACACAAGTGCTCATGTGGCCTATATTTAGGTTTAATACTACTGCTCACAAAAGAGGCCAATCATGCATGTCTATGGTTAAATTTTTCCTGGCACCTGGAGGCCTCTTTATGGGGCCTTGGTAGATGTATGAAAATACCTAGCATATGATTTGACGACCTTAAGAAGGAGAAGTTGCTGGGCCTAAATCTGAATGTGTAGGTGTTAGTAAACCTGCTTACAACCGAGGTGCTTCCTCCGTTCAGGCACCTTTCTGTAGAAAGTGTACCTTCCCTTTCAAAGTGTATGCGCGGAATGCATTGTAAGCGTCCTTTCAAAAAGATGCAATTGCATTTGCATTTACCCGGGACATTATTTTTCAAAGGGGCATTTTTCGGGATAACTTTCTTCGGATGAATAAACAGATCTTCATTTAAAAGCCAGCGTGAACGAACTTGGCATTATGTCTCTGCGAATCAATTTTACAAACATACTTCGCTAATATTTGCATTGAAAAATGTATGGAAAAATGATACTCCAGGTTTCATGGCCTGGTTTCCTGCTGCACGTTGACTGGTAGCCTTTTCCCGTCCTTCCTAGTTAGCCTTTCGAGTTTTACGTTCGTCCTAAATTATCATTCTTCTCGAGGCTACCATCTCTTTAGGACTGCCGGCAGTCACATGGTCACTTCTTTTTCAGATCCTCCACTTTTGTTTCCTAAGCGCGTCGCACATTCCGATTTTATTGTAAAGCTACGCGAGCAACCAGGTATGTGGCTCTACGCGAGGCCGGCCAACTCGTTCGATCTAATTCATAGTTGACTTGACTTCAATTCGCCACCGTTACATAACGGAGGAGGGAGAAGAGAGTGAGGCAAATGCAACGCATGCCTTCCTACCTATAGCAACTTCACATGCTTTGGAACAATCAGTAAGCGCAGAGGGTATTGGCTTAGAGGCTGGCCAACTGATACAATCACTTTTCTTCGGACTGTAGGGCAGGCTTCAATAGCGTCTTCCGAATTTGATCTTTTTGACTGTTCTCTTCGATTAGTGGTCAGAGACCTTCATTTGGTGAATTTTGTTTGTGTGCATATAGTAACAATCGTGTGTCCCCTGTGCCCTCTAAACGGGCCACTTGATAGATGCGTTGGACCAACACGGGGACCACATCAGGGCATGGCAGGCGTTATTCGAGTTGCGCACCCATAACAATGCCGAACATGGGGGTCTGTGGTGGCACGTCTAGGGGCGGCTAGGTCCTAGGGGCCCCGGCTGCGCCAGCCACCTGCGCCCTCTCCCATCTCCGGTCTTTTTAACTCCGGGCATAGATGGGGGAGGAGGAGAGAGCGCAGTAGATGCAGCGCATGTCTACTATAACTTTAAACTGACTCATGCGCAAGTCACCGTCCTTGCCCCACCTGCTGTAAAGCATACGGTGGACATCGTCGGACTACGACGGTCGAACTGTCGTGTGTGTGATTCAGCCAATGCGCTCATGCCCACTTCCGGTCGTCTGGACATTATATTACCACTGATCCATGGCAAACAGGGTAAGAGAGAGAGAGAGTGGGAGAGGTAGATTCTGTAGAGGCCTTTCTTTGCTGTGAACCGATTCAGGCCTTAGTCCCCACTGCGTCCTCAGTACAGTCGTAGTCCTCATATAGCACTTGCTGTCTCATATTGCAACATGTCATTTGCCTCTTTTTACCATGCATGCTAAAATACTCTTATTCCAACATAAATAAGATAACTTGCGAAGATTTCAATTCCCAGTGCTGCACTTCATGTCATCAGTCTGCCATTCAAAGAAAAAAGAATATTTGAACAAACAGTTTATTAACCTGACGTTTCAGATTTTCACTCGAACCCTTCGTCATAGACAGACACGGAGATCGGTAATAGAGGGGCTAGGAGCGCAGTATTTGTAGGACGCGATCACACGACAACCACGTGCCTACGCGATCACGTGCCCGCGATCTTTCATCGCTGACGGTCGATGCGAGCAGCATCCAATATCACCACCCACAATTAACGCGACTACGGTTAATTACTGTAGTCATGTGGTGGACTGAGAACTGCGTCCTGTACTCCCTATGCCTCCACTACCCCCATATGCGATTGTCTCTGTTAGTGGATTCTAGTAAGAATCCAAAACTTCAGACCAACAAACAGCTTGTAGCAACGATCGAATCTTCTTCCTCTGAACGGCTTCCTGGAACTCACCGATTCTATTCTATCTTCAGTGAGATATTCTTGACTTCATTGTGCTTTTGCGCGTGTACTTAGGCCTGCTATTCAAGACTTATTATCCTGGCCTCGGTTCCGAATTCTAGTTGCGCAGTTTTGCACCTAAAAAGTGCGTATGTAAGAAAGGAATCGTAATTTCGCCTTGTGAGGTGTTGCAATACAGAAATTCCTGGACAGTTCCCCAACTTACTGTTAGTCTGCAGTGATTGGTAGCAAGAACCCTAAGTCACAATGTCTTTTGTACGCATAAATACTAAACCCTCCTTTTTTTCCTCCGGAGTTCTCGTCCTGCTCCGTGTGACTTATTTTTATTGCACTTTCCCCTTAGTCAGGAAATCGTCTGCCGCTGAATTTGGTGTGCATTGATCGTCATGTGAACTTTCTTCGTTTTGCAGCTGCGCATTGATGCTTTGGAGCGTCGTTTGTCGCGACTCCTTGAAGCCCTCGCAGAACAGGGCCTTATTGTGGTCTCCACCAGTCCGGCTAAAACCAATAGTACGGACTCCATTCTCGAGATCCGCCGAAAAGACTCTGGCACAGAACACAAGAAGTCATGCCAGTTTGGGGAAAATTCTGACAGCCTTACCGGTCAAATCTCCACCTTCATCTGGACAGCTTTCTTTCAACCATCTGACTCTCAAGTAGTCTTGCATCCCTTGTCACCGGAGCCCGCATTCGCACTTCTTCCTCATCCTCTGCTGGGAGAGGGCAAGGATAGAGAAGCTGCTTCCGAGAGGTTTGCTGAGACCGACGACCGGAGGCACGTTATCCCATTCAGACAGCAAGCGCAATGTCCTGTCTTGTCTGCGAATGGCCTCCCTGTGGATGTATCCAACTCTGTCTGTCTTGCCGTCCACAACACGACACTCGAGTTCGTCCAGAGGTCACCGTATCTGCCAGCACGAAAGACACTGTCTTGGCAGAGACAAGGTCGCCCGAGTAAGAAGAAACACGATTTTGAGTGGGTGAATTACTATCTGTTTTTATTTCACCGGCGCTGGGACTATGGTGCCCTTGTCAACGATCTTTACCGCCTCTGCGCACAAGCCAACAGACGTCTGAATAGTGGCTTTTCCTGGCTGTTGGGGGTCATCTATCTGACTGCGAAAGAGGCGAGTAATTGTTTTTTTTGTTTTATCTAACCAGCACTTTTCTGGGTGACTTGTTATCAGCTTCTAGCTCTCCTTCGGTAGTTTACAGGCGCAGCCTGAAGTAAGCTCCCTTGTAATGGAAAATTACTTAGACAGTTGCCGTTATATGCCGAGCTGATGGCTTTTTTCCCTCATATTTTGATGGTCAGCTTGAGAACTTGTGGTAGAGCTTTCACAGCTTTCCAAGCTGACTTTCCAATATATTGATTTTCCGGGTTTTGGTTGTGCCTAGGCGCCTTTTGCTGCATGTATACAGACCACATGACTTTCCCAACTTAAGGGACTCATCAATCAGCTGTAAGCTTTTGCTTTTAGAGCGCGACTTAAAACAATTGATGTGGCCTGACCAGAAGTGGCGACTTTCTTAAGTATCATTTGCTCTGTAGTTAGTACCCATCCCTGCCTTTTTCTGTAGTTTTTGATTTTCTTGCATTATTAACTGACAGCCTAAATTAATGAAGCTTTGATAGAGATGAAGAGTCAGAAAAATGAGCAGGATAATCATGTTTTTCTTCCTTTGAAATCATCAGCTCGTAGGGCAAACCTCTGTCGGAGATAAACAGCGACACAACTGCCCGCATAAGTAAATTGTTAAGACCGGTCGGCTGACAGCGTCGTGAGTCTTTACGTAACCACACGGATATTGTATGTGGTTGGGAGATTAATGTAACATTCGATTGATTTCTCTTCAAAGTTCTCAGCTTAAATTATATGATGGCAAGTCGTGTTCGTGGCCAGAGAAGTTGTCCACGCTGCTGTGCCCTTGAAAGCATGGTCCGTTTCGAGCAGGTCAGCAGTAATTTGGCTTATCGACCTCCGTCGTCCCAAATCATTTTAGCATCCTTTAATCCTGCCTGTTGTTGCCTTCAGCTCTTTTAGTTAACATGCAGTACCTGGCCTACAACTACGTACGTTCGAAATATCAATTTTCTTTAGAAAAGCAGAAATGTCGAAAAACTGAAATTTGTGTCAAATGCGTGCACTCAATGAATTTATCCTCTGTAGAGTTTGACACACAGCTAAGTGTGTAGCGTTTAATTGTGCGTTTGAGAGCCTTAATGTGAATATTCCATCTCATTTTTCCGTTTTCTTATTGATCGAGACGTGTGTGGTTAAAGGAAAGATGTTTTGTATCATTACTGGTTGCTATGTAACTGTCAGTGGGCGTTCTGGATTGAGTTCCAAGGCGGCAGTTCGACCGTCGATTTCGATGAGGTCCACCGTATGCTCCACACCAGGGGGTGCAGGGACGGTGACTTGCGCGTGAATTAGTTTTAAGTGATAGTAGCCTTCGCTGCAGCTACCGCACTCTCCTCCTCCCCCACCTGAGCCCGGTGTCAAGACAGAGTCAAGAAGATCGAAGATGGGAGAGGGCGCAAATGGCTGGCGCGGCCGGAGCCGCCCCTGGGCGTGCCACCACACCTGATTCGGATCCCATGGAGTGGGAGTGCCATAAAGGCCACATTAAGAAGGAGCCATTGCAACCTGACTCTCAGTCCGCCCGTCAGCCACTCCACACAAAACACACATTGGGCTGACCACGCGGTCCGAGTTATCCCGTCAATTGGCAACCTTCCATGCCACGGCTTTTAGCGCGCCGTGATAGTTTCAAGCGCGTCAGATTGTTTATAGTGAGGAAAATGCGCTGAGCTCTCGACCTCACTCTCTCCCCCACCCCCACAGTCAGACTACTGTCCGAGCCGGTCAGTTGCCTGATGTGGGAGTGGGCGCATTGGCTGACGGGTCGGCGTACCCGTCTTCGCGCGCCACAGCACGACCTGGCCCCCATAACGCACACACCAGGATTCACTAACTCGGGGGATATGGAGCAACCATTGCCGTCTGACTCCCAGTCCACTGGTCAGCCATTCGACACACACAGCACATACACTGAGTCGACGGCGTGGTCTTGTGAAAGCGTCAGATTCGCAGCCTTCCCAGCCACGGTTTCTAGGACACCGTGATATACTCTGGTAAATGGTGATTGTGAGGGTGTTGTCTATGTATTGGTGTAGGTAGTGTACGGTGATGTAGCATAGCCTCCGTTGGTTTACTGCAGGTTTTTGTGAATGCGCAGGTGTCCGAATAGGCCCATGCGATGTGTGAATGCACGAGGACAGTGAGGGCAGTGGAGGCGGCGATCTCTGCGGTGTCTTGGAGCTCCAGGCACTGGTTCACCAGTCTGTGTACGATGGATTCGCAAGTGACCGTCCAGGCCGATGCGTGAGGTGAATGTGCGGTCGCAATGAGGACAGTTTAGGAGATAGTCCCCATCGCTGATGGTGGTAGTTGTGGTGGCGGTAGTGGTTGGGGTTACACGTGCTGAGCATTGTTATGTGGTCTCTATGATGGTGGGACTAATGGAATTGATGGCAGGGGTGAGGGTGGGAAAGTCCGAAGGAGGGTTGGCAGAAGTTGACGTAGAATTGTGAATTGTCGGATTGTTGATGCATTGCGTCCGAAGATGTCCGACTAGGCCGATTCGCGTGCGGAAGGTGTGGTGACAGCGTGGGCATGTTGGAAAGGCTTGGGCATTGGCGATGTTGGTCCGGGGCGCTGGTGACTTTCGTGCCGCTCTTTTGTTCTTGGCAGTGGTGATCCTGTTGGCTTCGTAGATTGCTGCTCCTGTCTTCACTGTTCTCCTCCAAGCCGATCGATTCCGGGCAAGGTCCTCCCAGGACTCCGGGTTGATCTGAAATTGTTTCAGGGAGGTCTTCAGAGTGTATTTGTAGCGTCGTACTTGACCCTCTTGTCTACGAGAGCCCATGGTGAGATCTCCATAGAAGAGTCGTTTGGGTAGCCTTTCGTCGTCCATCCGCACAAGGTGACCGCTCCAGCGCAGTTGCAGTGGTTTCAACTAAGCGTTAATGCTGAGAATGCCTGTTCGTTCTTGCACTTCCGTGTCCGGGATCCTGTCTTGCCAACTCAGCTTTAGTATTCTGCGGAGACCGCTGAGGTGGAAGTGGTTGAGCTTCCGCGCCTGCTTTTGGTAGATCGTCCACGTCTCCGCTCCATACAGCAGCGTTGGCAATATGACAGCATTGTACATCTTGAGTTTGGTGCTGAGGTGGAGACCAAGGCGCTAAGGTATGACCACTTACCCAATCGGTGAATTTCCTTTACAGTAGGTGAACTTACTCATAAAATATGGTTACTTGACAAAATACCACTCATCAATCGAAAACCAATCCTATTGCATCCAGCAAAACAGCCTGTCATTTCCCACGTTGTCCACCGTTTGTCTTCGAACCATCTGGTGTACTATTTTGATGTTCTTTGTTTTCGATCGGAAATAACCATTTTCCTTTGAAATTCGGAACTGCCAAAAACGTGGAAATGTGCGCCAAGTGAGTTAATTTGAGTTTTAAAGTACAGACAACTGGTTTTTGCAGCTAACTGGGTAAATTAAATAGCGTTAGCACTGTATCGTTTAGAAAATTGTTTTCGCACGCATTCGCAGTAAATATCCCCCAAACGTTGCTGTTATGCGAAGTCTACCCCGTGTTTAAGTGCGTACTGCCAGAGAACGTGTTTCAAGAGCTTATTGCGTAAAAACGATGTTTTTCCTTCTCGTTCTTTCCAAAACGTGGTAAGTTAAATCACAACTAATTTCGGTTGAATTTGCTGATATAAATGTCATGAATAAATTTTTTTATCGAGCTTTCCGCCATTTACTTGGAAATATGATGAAGAAATTAACAGATATAACCATAAGAATATAATTGTGTATTAAGATAACTTCTCTGTGTATAGTTACAGTGATTCTTGCTGACAGCGGAGTCCACTGAATGGCACAGTTTTCCTTAAATGTCAGTTCGTGCTCTGGCGTTTTCACTGTTCTTACTCGACTGCCTGAGATGATAGATTCAGTATTTAATGTTTATCAAACTAAGCGATTTCTTGAAAATATTTGCCGCATTATCGAGTTCTGCGTTTTTCGAGCAGCTAGTCCTGTGGACCATATTTGTGGATTCTTCAAAACATAAAATCTCATCGCTAAAAAATGAACGCCGGCAGCCGAGGTCTGGGATGAATATTCTCTTACTCAATTAATTACCTCTTTGTAAATAACTTAACTCTAATATTTTGCCGACCATTGTCCACGTAGTTTACATTATTTCAGGTCAATGAGAAACATTCGAGTGTCAGTCAGCGTCAGTCACCTCCGGGAAAATTACTGATAATTTTTGTACTGCAGACGTAAAGCCTCACTTTTCTCATTGTATTGGGGTCACTTAGTTATTTTTGGCGCTATAAATTCGCAAATGGATAGCCATATATGGAGGCAATGCACTCATACGATGCATGCATTAATAGGCATATTGACTTAGATACCAATAAAAAATTTCTCAAGGTCAATTGGAAGCAAAAACATCCGCTGTCGACAGGATAATTGAGTAGAACGGACGCCTATTGGCTTACACTTTAGCCAAGCACAGAATCTTGTCTTAGACATTGTTTTAAGTTACCTGTTTGGCGTACATCTCCCATTTATCTGAAGACGAACTGTGGTACCAGGGTCAAAATGCATATAATAAACTTATTTCGTTCCCGAAGAACTTCAGCTTATTCCCTGCACCACCTGGTGTGGAGCATACGGTGGGCCTCGTTGAAATCGACGGTCGAACTGTCATATGGCCAGAACCACTTGTACGGCCACCCTAACGAACACAGTGGATAGCGTCAAGGTTAGTGCTAGGGTCAGGTTGGCGTGTATGTAGGTGTGGATAGGTAGGGGCTGTATTACGCTCTAATCGAGTGCGAAAAAAACAGTTCACTTGACCGATGATAGTGAATACAGAAACTGTTTTTCATTGCCAACGTGTTACCACCCCCTGTCGTCCTTTAAACTGCCCCACTCATATTGCACGTGTGCCTATCCATTATGTTCGCTAAGTCGGTAGTACAAGCATTCGTTATCGGTTAGGGGGGTGGGGGGGGGGGGCTAAAAGCAGTCCTTGCCCAGTATGTGACCTATCTCCTGAAACATGTTGACGAAACTTAAAGACTGCACATTGTATTTATTTGTGGAGCCTATTTCAGAGCTTGTCTTTCTCGCATGCAGCATATGTTTCTACATGATTTTATCAGTCAAACTGTTTGCAAATTTTGCAACTTTACCTTGTATGCCTTAGGTTTCCTATGCTAATTTCTTTCCTAGACTAAGTTTGCGCATCCGCGCGAGGTTTTCTATGAGACGAGCGTATTTTGAACTTAAGCGTTTTACCGTACGGAACTTGCCGCACTTGATAATTTATTTATCTCGCCATTTAACTCTGATGAAGCATGGTGCATGGAAGCGGGTTATTTTTAGAATCCTAGAGGTTTTATGGATTTCAAGAATCCAGATTTCCAAATTTATGTGGTTACGCCCGAAAACGCCGTCTGATAGCAATCCTTGGTTTAAATATCCCGATATTTTTCTTGTACATGTTACTGCGGATAAACCCAACAAAAGCTGATATTAAATTTGAAGCATATGGCGAGATACTTTTGCGCAGTGTAGTTTCCGATAACGCTTAAGTTAGAAACGGAACTGACAGAGGATTACGCGTTTTCTGCGAATATTTAATTGGCCACTGTTGTTCGTTTGAAGTCTTAAAACGAACCTAAAAGTAAACAAATATAGCAAAAAACACTCCAATACAGAGGAAAAACCGAATCACTTACTTTGCAGCAGATAAATTATCACGAATTTTCAGGGAAGTCAAAAAAACATCAAACTTACCCATTTTTAATTTTTGTTAACCTAATTGGCAGATATTCGTCAACGAACTATCTAATTAAGGCGTTTCTTAAAGAGTTCACTTATCGGAGAAATTTTTTATGGATCTTAGGTATATTACTTGCCGACTTTTGTTGTGGACGTTCTTTTCTCTCAGCAAAGAGTTTCAATGTTTTGTTAGGTCTACAGATATGATCCATAAGGGCCATCTTTATTAAGAATTACAGTAGCTGGCCTACCCCAAAAAATCTTATGGATTTTAATACATTGTCTAGCAATCTTTTTTTTAGGAAAGGGACAAATTACGAAAAGGTGAAAAATTGACCCAGTTGAATTAACTGAAGTTTCAAATGTATAGGAAGCCTGCCCACGCAATTAAACGAGTGAATAAAGCAGCAAAAGTATAATTACTTTTGAAAATAGTCTTTTTTAGAGTTTTGCACATACATATTCCTCTAGATTAAGCGCAACGTAAAGTATGGCCGTCATCAAGCGGCGTTACAGGCGCGTGTATATATTCCAACACTGTTTCACAAGAATTTGTAGTTTTTTTTCCGTTTGTACATTGTCCTAGATGCGTTTGACCGAGGCAACCAGATTTTTGCTTGATTACGCCGATAGGGATGTCATAGGACTATAATATGTCATAACACATGATAGTTCGACCGTCGATTTTGGCGATGTCCACCGTATGCTACACAGAAGGGTGGTGCAGGGACGGTGACTTGCGCGTGAATTAGTTTTAATTAGCCTTGCGCTGCAGCTACCGCACTCTCTCCTCCTCCCCCAAATGAACCCGGTGTCATGACAGAGTCAAGAAGACGGAGGCGGGAGAGGACGAAGGTGCCTGGCGCGGCCGGAGCCGCCCCTGGGCGTACCACCACACCTGACTCGGATCCCACGGAGTGGGAGTGCCATAAGGCCACATTAAGAAGGAGCCATTGCAGCCAGACTCTCAGTCCGCCAGTCAGCCACTTCACACAAAACACACATTGGGCTGACCACGCGGTCCGAGTTATACCGTCAGTTGCCAACCTTCCAAACCAAGGCTTTTAGCGCACCGTGATAGTTTCAAGCGCGTCCGATTGTTTATAGTGAGGCAAATGCGCTGAGCTCTCGACCTCACTCTCCCCCCCCCACCACCCCCAAAATCAGACCACTGTCCGAACCGGTCAGTTGCCTGATGTGGGAGTGGGCGCATATGCTGACGGATTGACGTATTCGTCTTCGCTCGCTACAGCACGACCTGGCCCCCATAACGCACACACCAGGATTTACTTACTCAGAGGATATGGAGGAGCCATCGCCGTCTGACTCCCAGTCCACTGGTCAGCCACTCGACACACAGCACATACACTGAGCCGACGTCGTGGTCTGGCTTAAGCGTCAGATTGGCAGCCTTCCCAGCCTCGGTTTCTAGGAAACCGTGATATACTCAGGTACGTGGTGATTGTGAAGGTGTTGTCCATGTATTGGTGTAGATAGTGTGCGCTGTTGTAGCTTAGCCTCCGGTGGTTTACCGCAGGTTTTTGTGAATGTGCATGTGTCCGAATAGGCCCATGCGGTTTGTGAATGTGCTGGAGCAGTGAGGGCAGTGGAGGCGGGCACATCGACTGTATATCGGAGCCCCAGGCGCTGGTTTACCAGCCTCCGTGCGATGGATTCGCAGGAGACCGATCAAGCTGATGCGTGGGTTGAATTTGCGGGTGCAGTGTGGGCAGGAAAAATCGGAAGAGGCTGAGGTGGGGTGTCATTCATGGTAGTGGGGTGGCGGTAAGAATGGCTGGAGCGGAGGGTGTGTATGGGGTATCGGTGTTGTCAGCATTGCGGTGATTTCGCTGTTATGGATTCGCATTTGACCGAAAAGGCCCATGCGATGAGTGAATGCACGAGGACAGTGAGGGCAGTGGAGGCGGCGATCTCTGCTGTGTGTTGGAGCTCCAGGCACTGGTTCACCAGTCTCTGTACGATGGATTCGCAAGTGACCGTCCAGGCCGATGCGTGAGGTGAATGTTCGGTCGCAATTAGGACAGTTTAGGAGAGAGTTCCCATCGCTGATATTGGTAGTGGTGGTGGCGGTGGTGGTTGGGGTAACACATGCTGAGCATTGTGATGTGGTCTCTATGATGGTGGGACTAATGGAATTGATGGCAGGGGTGAGGGTGGGAAAGTCCGAAGGAGGGTTGGCAGAAGTTGACGTAGAATTCTGAATTGTCGGATTGTTGATGCATTGCGTCCGAAGATGTCCGACTAGGCCGATTCGCGTGCGGAAGGTGTGGTGACAGCGCGGGCATGTTGGAAGGGCCTGGGCATTGGCGATGTTGGTCCGGGGCGCTGGTGACTTTCGTGCCGCTCTTTTGTTCTTGGCAGCGGTGATCCTGTTGGCTTCGTAGATTGCTGCCCCTGTCTTCACTGTTCTCCTCCAAGCCGATCGATTCCGGGCAAGGTCCTCCCAGGACTCCGGGTTGATCTGCAATTGCTTCAGGGAGGTCTTCAGAGTGTATTTGTAGCGTCGTACTTGACCCTCTTGTCGACGAGAGCCCATGGTGAGATCTCCATAGAAGAGTCGTTTGGGTAGCCTTTATCGTCCATCCGCACAAGGTGACTGCTCCAGCGCAGTTGCAGTTGTTTCAACTGAGCGTTAACGCTGAGAATGCCTGTTCGTTCTAGCACTTCCGTGTCCGGTATCCTGTCTTGCCAACTCAGCTTTAGTATTCTGCAGAGACAGCTGAGGTGGAAGTGGTTGAGCTTCCGTGCCTGCTTTTGGTAGATCGTCCATGTATTCACTCCATACAGCAGCGTCGGCACTATGACAGCTTTGTACATCTTGAGTTTGGTGCTGAGGTGGAGACCATGTCGATTCCAGACCACATTTTGCATGCGTCCAAAGGCTTGGCTGGCTTTAGCTATCCGTTGGGCGATCTCATCGTCGACTTTGGTGCTGCGTGAGAGATCGCTGCCTAGGTACGTTAAGGTATCCACAGATTTAAGTTAGGCTCCATTGACCTTGATGTGCGCTGCGGTGTAGAGAGTGTTAGGCGTCGTTTGATGCATCATAACCGTTTTTTCAGTGTTGATGCCAAGTCCGAAGTTGTCACAGGCGGCAGCGAAGAGGTCCATGCTCCTTTGCATTTCCTCTTATGTCGTTGTATTTACTGCGCAGTCATCAGCGAATAAAAGTTCGTGAATTGTGGCTGTGTAGACACGCGAACGGAAGTGTAAACACACCCGACAGTTCGACCGTCGTAGTCCGACGATGTCCACCGTATGCTCCATGGAAGGGTGGAGCAGGGACGGTGACTTGCGCGTGAATTAGTTTTAAGTGATAGTAGACTTGCGCTGCATCTACCGCACTCTCTCCTCCCCCACCTGAGCCCGGTGTCAAAACAGAGACAAGAAGACCGGAGGCAGGAGAGGACGCAGGTGGCTGGCGCGGCCGGGTCCCTAAAGTCCTAGCCGCCCCTAGGCGTGCCACCACACCTCCATGTTCGGCATTTGTTATGGGAGCGCAACCCGAATAACGCCTGCCGTGCCCTAATGTGGCCCACATGTTGGTCCAACGCATCTACCACGTGGCCCGTTTAGGGGGCAAACACGACACGACAGTTCGACCGTCGTAGTCCGACGATGTCCACCGTATGCTCCATGGAAGGGTGGAGCAGGGACGGTGACTTGCGCGTGATTTAGTTTAAAGTGATAGTAGACTTGCGCTGCATCTACCGCACTCTCTCCTCCTCCCCCACCTGAACCTGGTGTCAAGACAGAGTCAAGAAGACCGGAGGCGGGCGAGGACGCAGGTGGCTGGCGCGGCCGGGTCCCCTAAGTCCTAGCCGCCCCTAGGCGTGCCACCACACCTCCATGTTCGGCATTTGTTATGGGAGCGCAACCCAAATAACGCATGCCATGCCGTGATGTGGCCCCCGTGTTGGTCCAACGCATCTACCACCTGGCCCGTTTAGGGGGCACAAAGTTGTGACGCTCTGACCATGTGTGAGGCGCAAGTACACAAACAGCCCTCCAAGCTCATGAAGTTTGTCTTAGCAGGTACAGCAGGTATGATAGCCACATTTACGGTGCAACCCTTGGATTTGGTGAAAACGCGCATGCAGATGAGCGGTGAAGGCGGAAGTACAAAGGCTCACGTCAGCACACTGCAAGTCATCAGGGCAATTGTGGCCAGAGAGGGCTTTTTCAAACTGTACGCTGGTCTCTCAGCCGCTCTGCTTCGTCAGGCAACCTACACCACCACCCGTCTTGGCATCTACACCGGCCTGTTTGAACACTTCTCGTCATCCGGCGGTAGTGCGCCACCCTTTCTCGCCAAAGTGGGCAAACACACCCACACGATAGTTCGACCGTCGTAGTCCGATGATGTCCACCGTATGCTCTGTGGAAGGGTAGAGCAGGGACGGTGACTTGCGCGTAAATTAGTTTTAAGTGATAGTGGCCTTGCGCTGCAGCTACCGCACTGTCTTCTCCTCCCCACCTGAGCCCGGTGTCAGGACAGAGTCAAGAAGACTGGAGATGGGAGAGGACGCAGGTGACTGGCGCGGCCGGAGCCGCCCCTGGGCGTACCACCACACCTGACTCAAATCCCACGAAGTGAGAGTGCCATAAAGGCCACATTAAGAAGGAACCATTGCAGCCTGACTTTCAGTCCGCCAGTCAGCCACTACACACAATTGGGCTGACCAGGCGGTCCGAGTTATCCCGTCAGTTGGCAACCTTCCAAGCGTCGGCTTTTAGCGCACCTTGATAGTTTCAAGCGCGTTTTTTATAGTGAGGAAAATGCGCTGAGCTTTCGACCTCACTCTCTCCCCCACCCCCACCATCAGACCACTGTCCGAGCCGGTCAGTTGCCTGATGTGGGAGTGGGCGCATATGCTGACGAATTGACGTATCCGTCTTCGCGCGCCTCAGCATGACCTGGCCCCCATAACGCACACACCAGGATTTACTTACTCAGAGGATATGGAGGAGCCATCGCCGTCTGACTCCCAGTCCACTGGTCAGCCACTCGACACACACAGCACATACACTGAGCCGACGTCGTGGTCTGGCTTAAGCGTCAGATTGGCAGCTTTCCCAGCCACGGTTTCTAGGAAACCGTGATATACTCAGGTACGTGGTGATTGTGAGGGTGTTGTCGATGTATTGGTTTAGGTAGTGTGCGCTAATATAGCTTAGCCTCCGGTGGTTTACTGGAGGTTGTCGTGAAGGCGTATGTGACCATGCTGTGTGTAAATGTGCGAGAGCAGTGAAGACGGGTGCGTTGACTGTGTGTTGGAGCCCCAGGCACTGGTTCACCAGCCTCCGTGCGATGGATTCGCAGGTGACCGACCAGGCCGATGCGTGAGTTAAAGTTGTGGACGCAGTTTGGGTAGGAGAAATCGGTAGAGGCTGGGGGGATGTCATTCATGGTTGTGGGGGTGGCAGTGGCGCTAAGAATGGCAGGAGCAGAGGGTGTGCGTGGTGTATCGGTGTTGTCAGCATTGTGGTGAATTCCGCTATCATGGATGCGCATGTGACCGAATAGACTCATGCGATGAGCTAATGCGCGAGGACAGTGAGGGCAGTGGAGGTGACGATCTCTACTGTGTGTTGGTGCTCCAGCCACTGGCTCACCAGTCTCTGTGCGATGGATTCTCAAGTGACCGACCAGGCCGATGCGTGAGGTGAATGTGTGGTCGCATTGAGTACAGCTTAGGAGAGATTCCCCAATCGCTGATGGTGGTGGTGGTGGTAGTGAAGGCGAAGGCGGTGGTGGGGGTAACAGGCGATGAGTAGATGGATGTGGTCTCTATGATGGTGAGAGTAATGGAATTGATGCCAGAAGTGAGGGTTGGGAAGTCAGAAGGAGGGTTGGCAGTATTTGACCTAGAAATTGGATTTGTCGTATTGTTGGTGCATTGCGTCCGAAGATGTCCAACCAGGCCGATTCGCCCGCGGAAGATGCATTGACAGCGTGGGCATGTTGGAAGGGCCTTGGCATTGGTGGTGTTGGTCCGGGGCGCTGTTGACTTTCGTGCCGCTCTTTTGGCCTTGGCGGTGGTGATCAGGTTGGCCTCATAGATTGCTGAACCAGTCTTCACTGATCTTCTCCATGCCGGTCTATCCTGGGCGAGGTCCTCCCAGGTCGCCGGGTTGATTTGCAGTTGCTTCAGCGATTTCTTCAAAGTGTCCTTGTAGCGTCGTTTTTGACCTCCTTGCCGGCGAGAACCCGTAGCGAAATCTCTGTAGAAAAGTCGTTTGGGTAGTCGCTCGTCGTCCATTCTTACCAGGTGGCCGCTCAATGGCAGTTGCACTTGCCTTCTAAGATTTCAAACGCACAAGAGAGTGACCGAATTTATAGATTTTGTGATAGAATGTCAAATTTCTGCCCCTTCTGTTTCAAGTTTCTTTATTCATTTATAATCAATTGCAGACCGAAATTGTCTTGATATGCTTTGCATATGCCGTGACAGCGAAAAGTGTCCGCGTTTCATCGCGTCTCGTATATATGCGCGTTTTAGGTTCTTATTATCGGTGTGGTAAAACAAAGTACATTCACACAAGTTTATTACAGCGTTTTTTGGTATTAAATTTTCCGTTATCCTAAGGGATATTTTCCAAATTTTTCCAGCTTATATTAATATTTATTCATAGTACTGCGCATAAAAGCAAAATGCTTTGATCTGTAGCTTTCAGTAGCGTAGGAAAATTCCTGGATCGCAAGAAACGTCGGATGTTGCCCCATGGAGCCCCGTTTCTTCACTCAATAAACCGATCTGAAGTAAACTCTTTATTATTAAACAGCTTTTCATGCATAAATTCAATACAAGAAATATCTTATTTTGAACGTTTTAATAAATGCGTAGAACTTAATCTACATTTATCGCTAATTGATTGAAACTCATTAAGTATCTACCGCTATTTCAAGGAAAATTTGACATTTCATCACTAGAAATTCCAATAAAAATTGACGAATGGAAAGTTCTCTTAACATACATAAAATATCATGTTTAGAATTCCACCTGACAATCCTATTTATTCGACACATTTACAGCTATTTTAAAGTTTTCGAAATATGCCGCTTTTTTTTAAAAAAATTGGTTAGCCTAAAAAAGTAACATTGCTTTTCATATTTTCTTCAAGTTTTCAATTCGCTTGATTTTGTTTATTATTTCCTAGCCGTGGCACATTCGTTGGTGTAGGTTTGCGAGTGATTAGCAAACGTTCGTAAATGTCGGCTTTTATGGATGAGTTAGGTTTCACACTGTATATACCCCAATCTCCTAAGCATTTGGTCGTACTGTCTTTAAACCGCACAACAGTTCCTTTCCCATGTTTCAAAATTATTGTAGCCATTTTATAATGGGTCTTTCTGGCGGTCCGGTATGGAATGTTTTTTGCAATATATGGTGAGTGTGTTAACAGTAAAACAGAGGACTGTCTTTATTTCTTATCGCTGCATTTAAGGGCATGTAATCAGACAGATTTACAAATGCCAATTTTCAAAATCGAATAAATGTCTGTTTTTTAAAAAAAAATAACGTGCTTATTCACATTCTGTCCAACCCAACGTTCGTGCACGAATAAAATCAATTTACAAGTGAGTCAAGGTTTGTTTCATAAAACCTGCCACTTTCTTGTACTGCTTACAACTGCGATCATGTCTGTTCTAGCCGGCCTCGATGTTACCACGCATTGTACCTCTCCACGCGTGACTATTCGTGGCAGCAGACCTGGATAGCTCAACCCATACGTTTCTCCAGAAACGGACGCCAAATATCGAAGGTCCAAGCACCGCCTCCATGTCTTACCGAACTGTGTCGAGTCAGGTTTTTAGTTGGCTCTCTTCGACGCTTCCAAGTGGGCAGCGTTGGCTGTACTAAACTGAACTCACGCATGTAAAGTCATTTTTTTCCACTGATGCAGATGCGTTGGGGAAATTGTCTGCAAGGCTCAGAGCAATGCACTCCGTACTCGGGCTAATTGATGGAGGCACTGATAAAATAAGCAGGTACTTAAACCATCAGTGGGAAATCGCAGACAAATTACCGATTTAACGCATGCACCACATGCGCATGCCACTGCCTTAGCTGCAGGCTGATCGCCGGCTCACAGTTCACGCTTGACAAGCGTCTCGTCTGCTGGACGTACCCTGTTTACTGTTATCACCAGACAGGGGTTTGCTTATGAGCGGCAGTCGTATATAGGATATCCTGGCACCGTATCAAGAGCAGTAGCACTCATTTCGTGAGGCGGGCGACGGAAAACGTGCCCAAACCACCTCAATCATTTTTCTTGGATGGCCTGAGACTGTTTGAGGCGTAGTCTGTGTATTTCACTCGAAGGATGACCCTCAGGCAACGATGGTTAAGTACTTCAAGTTTTCGCTCATCTTCCATCCGCACAGCCCAGCTTTCACAAACCGTAGAGGAGGACCGACCGGACGGATGCATGGTATACACGGATCTTCGTGGCGACAGGGAGGTCGCTTTGGGTCCATAGGCAGTTTTTGAAGGATCGAGAATACTCGGCGAGCAGCGTCGATTCGGGGAGACAATGTCGTCCTTACTCTATCCACCTCGGTAGCATCATCGCCCGCGGTATTTGAAAAATTTTTGTTTCTTCCGGGTTGACAGCCATTAATCCCGGAGAGATGCGTTCTTCTGGTCAGGCACGCAGCCCGAACACAATTTGGTCTTCGCAGTGTTTATTGATAGGCCGACCGAATAACCGATCTCATTCATCCGCTTCACCACGGACTCTAGATCACCAAAGCTTTAGGTTAGCAAGGCGATATCGTCAGCGTAGTCTACGTCAGTCAGGCGGCGTCCGAGTGCATATTCCACACCGTCAGAACCGTGTAGGGCCTTCTTGAGGATCCAGTCAATGGCGTAGATGAATATACTGGGCGACAGAATGTAACCTTGTTGAACACTTGATCGGATATCGAAGGTTTTGGAGAGATTGTTATGGAGCGATAGTAGGCCTTGATCAAGGCAATGATTTTCACCGGCACACCGTCAAGTTCCATTATTCGCCATAGGCACTCACGATGGACGAAGTCGAACGCAGCGGCGAAGTCAATAAAGCACATGATCGTCGGCTGCTGGTGGCCATGGTGTAACTCCAGAATGCGCCTCACAGTGAATATCTGCTTCACGCATCCAGGCCCAGCTCGGAATCCGGCTTGGTTAGGCCTCGTCCTAGAGTCACGTACAGACTGAAACCGTCTGAGGAGGACAATAGTGACGACATTAGCAGCAACGTTGATGAGGCTTATGCCGCGGTAGTTCTAACACTTTGCCTTTATCTCCCGTCTTTAAGACAGGGCAAGAGGATGCCCCTGACCCCCGTCATTAGGGAAATACTTAGTCTCTCCGCACTTGCTCAATCACCCTCATGAGGGCAGGGCGCCAGAGTATCGACACAGGCCGTATAGATTTCGGCGAGAATGCCGTCCTCTCCGGGTGCTTTGTTGTTGTGCAGCCTCTGTATTGCCTCAGCAACTTCTCCTCGGAAGGGGGTCGCACGACAGTGCATAAGCTGGGGAGGGATGAAACTCAGGTGCAGAGGATATCGAGGATATAATTAGTTGTTCATCAAAGTTTAGAAGGTGCTCGAAGTGCTTACATCAGCGATCGACCAGAGTCACTACGTGTAGAGGGCTTACTTACTTACTTGTACTTGTTAGGCTGCGATCATGCCTGATCTAGCCGGCCTTGATTATGTCGTGGATTGTGCTCCTCCACGGATGACGATCCGCGGCAGCAGACCTGGAAAGTTCAATCCATTTTTCTTCGCCAACGACGGACGCCGAATACCGAAGGTCCAAGAACAACTTCCATATCCTGACGAACTGTTTCGAGCCAGGTTTTTGAACTGACCCCCTTCGACGTCTCCAATTGGGTAGTGGAGTCGGTTCAAGGGCAGTAACACTGAGTTCATAGGTGGGCGCCGAAGAACGTGTCCGAACCACCTTAGTCCTCGTTCTTGAACGGCTTTGGATATCCTTGCGATATTTTCGCAGCAATTGCGGACTGTCTCATTCGAGACGAAGTCTGTGTACTTTACTTGGAGAATGGTCCTCAAGCAGTGGTGATCGTATGCCTCCGGTTTTCGCTCATCTTCTATAGGTATAGCCTAGCATTCACAACCATAGAGAAGGACAAACCGGACAGACGCACGGTATATGCTAATCTTTGTGTTGATAGAAATGTCGCGTCGGGTCCACAGGCACTTTCTAAGGCTTGAGAAAACCCGACGAGCAGTATCGATTCCTTACTCTGTCCATTCGGCAGCAACTTCGCCCCAAGGTATTTGAAACTGTCTACCTCTTAATGTTGACAGCCAGTAATCTTGAGAGGTGCTTTTTCCTGGACAGGGATGCAGCTTGAAAAACTTTGTTCTTCCCCGCGTTTATGGACAAACTGACCGATTTAACGACTTCATTCACCCGCGACACCATAGACTGTAGATGACCAAGGTTTGAGGCTAGTAAGGCGATATCATCTGCGTAGTCGAGGTTAGCCAGCCGGCGTCCGGGTGCAAGCTCAACACCGTCCTCTTCATGCAGGGCCTTCCCAAGAATCCAGTCGATAGCGTAGTTGAACAGGATGGGTGACAAAATACAACCATGTCGAACGCCAGACCGGATATTGAATGCTTGTGAAAGATTGTTATCGACCAAAACTCGTGCAGTGGTTGAGCTGTAATAGGCCTTGATCATGGCGATGATTTTCGGTGGTAGGCCATCTAGTGCTATTATCAGCATTCGGATTCACGATGAACGGAATAGAACGCGGTGGCGAAGTCGACAAAGCATACGGCCGTCGGTTGCTGGTAACTATGTCGGAATTTAAGGATACGACTTTGTGTGAATATTTGATCCACACATCCACGCCCAGCACGGAATCCGGTTTCGTTGGGCCTCGTCCTAGAGTCGCGCGCAGCCTGGAATCGCCTGAGAAGGACAATAGCGAAGATTTTAGCAGGAACGTCGATAAGACTTATGCCACGGTAGTTTTCGCATCTCGTTTTGTCTCCCTTCTTGTGGACTGGCACAAGGATACCTGTGCCCCAGTCATTAGGAACAACCTCGTCTCTCCACGCTTGTACATTCATTTCATGGAGCCAGGGCGCCAGTGTGTCGACACAAGACTTGTAAATTTCAAAGGGTATAACGTCCTCTCCAGGTGCCTTGTTGTTGCGCAACCTTCTTATGGCATCAGTGACGTCTCCCTTAGAAGGGGGGTCGCATGAAACTGAATAAGCAGTAGAGGAAGGAGACTCCGTTGCACGTGGTAAGGGGGTCCTGGGCTCGGTATCGAAATTGAGAAGGTTCTCGAAGTGCTCACGCCAACGCTTGACCTTGACCGGGTTTTCAGCAATAAAGCTGCCATTCATGTCACGAACAGAGTCGTTCAGTGTAGAGTGCCTACCACTAACTTGGCGGATGATTTGGTAGAGTTTTCGAGTGTCACCTACGTTTGAGGTCTGCTCCATCGAGGTCGTTATTTTAGCCCAATATTTCTTCCGGTCTTCCCTAGCCGATTTTGCCGTCATCTTTCGGAGTTGGCGGAAGGAAGCATCGTTGCGGGACCTGGCTCGAGCCGTCCGGGCAGACAACTGTAGGGTTCTTCCGCTGATCCAATCACTGCGGCGTCGCTGAGTAAACCCAAGGATTTTCTCAGCCGCCCCATAGACTAATGCCGTCAGTGCTGACCACTCACTGCTGCCTTCTCCGTCTGTTCATGTATTAAAACAGGACCGGATTTATCTGTCCAGGGCCTCGGCAGTGCCAAATTGCCGGATTTTGGCGACATCAAGTCGTCTGGTAGGTGCACTTTCAGGCGTGTACAGACGAGAACATGGTCAGACCCATAAGCATTACCAGGCTCGGCACCACACATCGATCTGCTATCATGAACCCAGCTGCGGAACCGTGAACTGACTAGGATGTAGTCGATCTGACTGGCTGTATGACCGTCGTTCGAATACCAGGTCAGCAAGTGTTTGTTGCGGTGCTGGAAGCCCGTGTTCGTGATAAACAGTCGGTTCTGGCCAGCAAAGTTTAGCAGTCTCTCACCATTTTCACATCGAGAACCAAGCCCAACACGGCCAATAAGATGACTGTTAGTGGAGTCATCACGTCCAGTCCGGCCTTTCCAGTCCCCAGCAACTAACAGATCGCGGCACGGAAGTCTTTCAACTAACGCTTGCAGTTGCGAGTAAAACGTTTCTTTGCCGTGCTGTTCGGCAGCGGAAGTTGATGCGTACACGGAAACGAAAGAGATGTTTTTGTAGTGACCTTTTAGTCGCCCATAGGCCATCCGTTCGTTGACTTTTTCCCAAGTAAGCAGTGCACGGTTCGCTTGTTGTGAGAGGTCAATCGCCACGTCATATCTGCCAGAAAAATCACGAGGACCACTGTGGTACAGGGTGAAGTGTGATTTTGCTCCCGGGATCTTTATTTACAGAGAGCCTGAGTTAGGTATTCGGACTTCTGACAGGCAGCACACATCTACGTTGTATTTATAAAGGCTGTGCGCCGTCAGACTTTGGGTACCAGGGTCCAGGAATGTTCGCACATTCCAGCATCCAATACAAAGGGTCCGATTCCGATTCAGTAGTCCAGCTCGCATACTATTCGCCCGTACCCCTGGACTAGGGTTGCGTAGCGCGTCGGCTCCCGCGGACGCCGTAACATGGATCGTAGTACTATATTCGAACATATTTTCATGAGGTGTCTTGGGGATTGTGAGTGCGGGCGGGTCCCCAACAGCCGCTCGGATTGTTTGTTCGAGGTTGTCTCCTCTAGCGCTTTGGCTCAAGAACCTAACCACAAGGCAGCGGTGACAAGCAAACTTATTTAATGGTGGTTCACGGTCGGCATGTCACAGTGCCGTCGTATGGATTTGCGGCATTTTATAAGGCAGTCGGCGTGCCAGACCTCAGCCGTCCGTGCCCTGCTAGCACTGTCGCTGCTGGTCCGTGACTGCTTATTCGTCGGACCCGAGAGTGTGCTACTTTCGCAGATAACCTTCACCGAAGGCTGTTCCACTCGCCGCCGCCTGCGGACGCGCCGGGTAGCCAGCAGCTTGGCTAACGGGTAACCCTTCTTCCCGCCAGCTCTCTCCTCGTAGACAAACTCGCACTGAGACACACTCTTATTTTAGGAGAAGTCTTAAGATATAAAAATGCCCGCATATAAGGCACTGTTGACTTTCGCTGTGATTCGGAAGCTTTTTTCCTTTGTAAATCTACTCTGAAACCTATTTTTATGAATAAATAACTATTTCCAGAGTGTGTAAAGCGTTTAAGTATGGTGAACAGCGTTTTAGATGCCCTAAGATAATCATATTAATTTCCCTCATCGGCTACTGAATACGTGAGTGTGAAAGACCATAAAAATCTTGCAGACTACGCCTGCTGCCTTTGGGCTTTTTCTCGGTTTTTTACTATTCTGCTCCTCGGTAAAACCGCCTTATCCTATAGTTTTCGTTATGTGTAAAACACAAAATTGTATGGATAAGTTTATGGTTGTCGCTTATATGTTCTGTCGTCCTTTCGTCCCTTGCATGAATATACTAATATTAATACTCATATCTTATTTCTAATTGCCCGATTCCGTAGGCTGCACCAGAATTACTTCACTTCTGTAGTTTACTATCCTCCAAAACTGCCAACCTTGTCACAGGTGTTCATTAGTGCTTTAACTGATAGGTAACATGTCCGGTTTAACACTTATATCACTGATTGGAGGTCAGACGGTAACCTGGTAGAGTCAAATGAGTACGTCGTTTTTGTTAGAGCCTAATAGTGAAATCTAAAATCTTTCTTTTTTATATTACTATTCTTCTATAGCAAAAGGCACATAACCAATAGGCTTTGTTCTATGATATTAAATAGCATAGGACATTTATTGGATATTCGAAAACCTACGTTTTCGACAAAATCCGGCCTGTTTCCTTTCAATATGAACATGCAGTGTTCTTTATTAAAAGGCCTTCCGTGCATCAAATCCACTCAAAAAAACAAAATAACAAGAAATTTATGCTTTTATACTTATTCACATTTCGATCGCACATTGCATGAGTTAGGTCATCTACTTTCTCACGTCCCTCGTGTTTCGTTCTTCACTCTTTTATTTGTTTTATCTCTAGTTCATAAACTGTCGCCATTTTGTTCTAGCTCGCAATCACAGTGACTGCTCACCTGCTGCTGGCCTTGCTTACTCAACTTATAATCTTCCGTCTACTCTCTCGACGCATCCTCGCTGAAATAGTTCGCCAACAACAGCCGATGTGTCGAGCAGAGAGCGACCAGTGTGCTCGAGGATCCACCTACCAGCCGATAAACTCTGCCGCAGTGCAAACAGAATTAAACACTGATTCATTTTTCGAACGCCTTTCGGACGTGCACTTGACGGGTGCGTACTTTCCTAATGCAGATTCGAAGTGTTCGAGCTACACTCCGTCACTGCTCTCTACATCGTTAGACAATGCCTCGCTGGTACGTCGTTTTCTCATTTTTCAAAGTAACGCCTACTGAAAAACTTGAGTAGCCTTTTTAATGTGCCATGACCTGCATACATCTGGAACCTGCTTGTAGATTGAAAGTCAATCATCTGCATCAACGAGTGCGACCGGATCCGTTCTCGCTCTTCAACGGGCGGGTGACAGCACACAGTCAACTGAGAGCTTCACTCTGCTCCAACCCTCCGCTTATGCATTGCCTCTTCAGGTGCATCACAGGTCTTCAGCTCTTTCAAAGACGGATGACCGTCTTGACCCGATGCACAATTTAAATTCAACCGATGCACTGCTTGGCAATTTGACAGGTATCGAATCATCTTCACCTTTTTTCATATGATATTTGATACTTTTGTTAACTTATCTTGTTTTTACCTACTCTGGCTCCGTATACGTCGTTTTCAACACATAAAAGTGAGAACCAAAGAAATTGACTGCGTCAATCCTAGACCGCGGTAAAGACAGACTGTTATTCACCGCCAAAGTGGACTGGGTGGTTTTTATGACATTCTTCTTTTTGCAAATAATCAACTTCACGGGACCTGTACATACAGCACAATTGCCGCAAGCAAAAACGCATTTTCCGATGTCAAAGCTCAGTACAACAAAATCTTTCATCTCGAACGCCTGACTGACACCGGCAAGATAACGTTCTACCGAGCTATAAGGGCGGTCTACGGCACTTAACACACCCACTCAGTGCGCTTCGTATCTTAGACGGAGCAACACTATTGTCGGAAAAACAGCAACTACCCCCTTCGACCATGTACTGTCAGTGCTCCCCACCCTCTTCCTCAGTCTACCCCTCCCTCAAGTGTCAACTTATGCGCCATTAATCACCCACCTTCCCTGTAGCACTTGATCGAAGCAGCACAACAAAAGTCTTGTTGAATAGTTCCAGGCAATGTTTCGACTGCAGCGGAAATACGGCAGTCTTCAACTTTAAACAGGCCGATCTTCATCCTTCATGAGATGTGCAAACGCAAACGAATTCTTCTAAATTTCACAGATGTCACCATTCTATACAGTTGCACGCTGAAAGCAAACAGCAAGTGTACAATATTCACCGTGGCATCGACCTTAATATTACTTACAAAATCTCTGCCCGTGATCTCTACTTTCTGACTCTTCACCTTTAACTAGGATCATCTCCAAAGTTGCAATGTGGACTCCGGGGGAACCATACAGTCCCTAACACGGTCCATCGCTGCACCTCATTTGCAGGGAAAAATCTTCAGAAATGAGAATGGCCTTTTGCTTGACCTCTATCTAACTAAGATCCTTGATGTCGTGAACCGTGATGTATCGCTAAGCCAAGCACGCAAGCTGTGTGCTCAGTCATTTACAATCCCCGGGCAGGCCGTAAACGCATTTCTTTAAGTAGTATCCAATGTCGCTCCTGCAGGGAACAGTCAGAAGTAATAGTTAAAAAGTTTTCCTCAGCATTCATACCGTGTTGAAGCAGACTCCCATTTTATTTGATGACCGAATGGCTAATCTCGACGCAACATTTCTATGGGTGATGTCGATACGGTCACTCTTGGGCAGACTTACAAAGAAAACGATAGTATACGTGGGACACCTTCAGGTTTTCACTGCAATTCCTCAGGGTCTACCAGAAATCATGTTTATGACCAGTTGGTATATTGCACTGCCGTAAACTGGTGACAGTGACTTCCGGTCCAACCAGATAAAGGAGCCTTTGGCAAAGTCTGGATCAGGCAAAACCAATACACCTGGCCATCATTTTCGTACTGACTTTCTCTACGTGGATTGCATGCGCAGCAATCTTTTTTCCTTTATGGAAACAGATGAATGCCTCAATTTAGGAAGTTATCTATGCGGGTTTATCTATTCTTGCCTCGTCTGTGGCTCTGACGGGGGATCTATAAATGGAGCCTCAGTGAGACAAAGCTGTACATATGCTGCCTTATTGTGCCTTTTACACGGCTGCACCCCCTACCACCTATTACTTGCTGAAGCTTCATTACCTACCTCATGTTCACCTATATTTTCGTCATTCAGTAATGGATGCTTTCCAAACCAACAAGAGCAGTATCACTACCCTGCTCGGAAACGGATGAATATCTCTCTGTGCGACTGTATGACGTCTTTCTGCACCCATCGGGTCCACCCTATGCACCTGCAAATTTGACTTTAGAATAGAACTGTGTCGTCATATGCGCTTGCACCCTACCTTCAATTGCGGTTGTTGTACCCGTACCTACCCCTACAACCTACATGCATGTTCAAAACTCATTCAAACTTCTTTCTGCTGTAGCCGTGCGGTCTTGTAAAACTTGGGTGTGCTTTGAACCGCTTTTTCACCGCAACAGTACCCATACCATGAGCACCAAAAATACCCCCCATGGTCCATCTTTCCTACCAGCATTTGCGCATCGCATGAACCTATTCGATTATATGCACATTTGGCAAGAACGCAATAGTAAGCATCCCACTTTACTACCACCCGCACGACAATCATGCGAGGGAGTTTCCTTTTGTAGCATGTAAATGTAGATGTTCTTCTGTGGCGCACTTTCGACTTCACGTTGCGGCAGATGCTGCACCACTTGTGTGGGAGTTAGATGCGACTGCAATGTCTGATTTCCTCACGTTAAAGTACTAGACCTTCTTTAAAGCTACAGTAGCTTTCCTATCTCATGAAATGCTCACCGAAATTGTGGCCTTTACTTTCGTTTCGAAAATTATTTGGCTGTAAGATTATTATTGTGCACCCAAATCCCAAGATATTTCGGTCATGTGAAGAGGTCGACTTTTGAAGAAGCTTTTTTCGACCGTCTGTAAAAAAACACTTAAAAAATACCACTGATGTAGCATTTTGCTGGGAAACATTCACTAAAGTATTCCCTTTTTTGTTCTCATTTGGTAGCAAATTATCTCCTCAATTTTAAAACTCGAAGAAAGGATTTCTTTCGATTTAAACACTTTCCCAATTATGAAACTTTTCAAGACCGTAAAATGTCCAATCATAAAGTATCATATCTATCCATTTATCGATACTGCCTACAAAGTGTGTAACCTGGTCGAAATCAAGTATCAAATTGTATAAGCGTCATGTGATCTATTCCTCATTGCGTATAGAAATGGGCGATTTTCCTTAGACGGGATGTATACAGTATGTATTTTGGAAACCCTAAATGTTAATGCAACGGCAGACCGTTTTCCAAATTATTAATCAATGGAAAACTTTTATAACTCGAAAGATGTCCTTTATTCAAGCCTTAAATTTGAAGATGGCGTAATTCGTTACAAACTCAGTACAAGAAGGAAAACCGCTATCCTTCTGTTTATTGTATATCTAGGTGCCAACACGTGCATGATACTCTTAGCAGTGCCTTCAGCTTTATTGGCCAATGCCTCGCACACCATTTTCCAGTCCAGTCTTGTCATCGAAACATGACCAGCCTGGCAAAGGTAAAGTGAGACAAGTGCAATACAGGTCTAACTTACTAGGAACCTGTTCTCGCATGAGGGATCCCCGTATCTTTAGTACAATGGTGGTCGTCGATTGCGACAAACCGCCTTATTGTTACTTGGTTTGAATTGGAATTTTCCGTTCGGCTTTCGTGTTCTTTCGTTTCTTGTGCTTAACTATCCACAATAAACGTCAAATTTTGCTTGCATTTTCTGCCAATTGTTAGTTCTTATCCTGCCTTGTTTTGCGTATTTTTGCTAGGGTATGAAGTATCTGTCACTCCCTCCAACCCAATCAGCCGTGAACTTTTGCCCGATGTCTCCAAGTCCAGCCCTGCGTTTCAGGTTGTTTACTTCGTCTTCTTGTTTTTGACGACTTTAATGAAATTTAAATCTCATAATTGACGTAAACAGCCTGTAAGCGGTTACGATGCGCCTTCTTGCTTCCTTCTCTATCGACATGGCTTCGCACCACAAGCCTCCCGCTCCACTATCGAAGTCTTTCGCCGCACTTACCGTGGCACCCCTAACGAGACCTGTTCCTACACTTTAAGGATGCTCTGAAGGCACTGAAGTTCGCTTAACAGAAGCCTTAAAGCAGAAGTGGCATCCTTTCTCGCGACGTTACATATTCCAACTTTGGTTGGTTTTCAAGTCCGCACTGAGTGAGACCTGCGACTGCGTTTCGGCTATTTGCCAGCGTAGCATTAGTTTCATCTATGGAATCGTCTAATTTAGGCCGAACTCTTTGGTCTGGGAACCTCATTTGTGTTGAAAATCAATGAAACGTCTTGCGTGATTTTTCCTGCCGCATGTGGCAACCCAACTTTCTGACTGACCAGATCGTATCTGCGCTTCTTCGGATTTTAGCCTCTTTGACTTATCGAAGTTAAGATATCTCCTCTGCACAAAGCTTTCGGGCGTTTTATACATTGATGTTGTATAACTTTTGCACTTTTAGTATGTATTTACACTTTTGCCAGCGTTATCCTTCTCATAACATTTTTTGGATTAATTGTTAAGTTGCCTCTAATCCATCTGACTTTAGCCCCAACGAAAACGTCGCTTAAAAAGGTTAAAGGACAAGGTGCGGAAGCAGGTGGATCTGTTACCTCGATACGTTTCGTAGGGAAGGTAGTATAAAAGTCCAGCTGTGATCCCGATCTCTCCCCCAGGTGTACGTATTTCTACACCGAACCTCATCTGCCGTCGATGCACCTCTTCGCTTCGGGACCTCTCCCGGTTTCTTCCTCCTCATTACTCTCAGGTGTCTTGAGTCCACTTCGCGGTTAAGAAGAACATTGTAAATATCCGTGTTTCCAGTGATCAGTCCAGTCCTCATCCACTTCCCTCCCATTGAAGACGACTTGGTCTGCGGGATTTTGGCGAATTGTCTTGGCATCTTTATCCTCTGGTGAAAGGCCCTCCTTGATTCGAAAAAAAAACATGCCTTTTCCGATTAAATCTTTTGGTTTACGGTGTGTATTCGGTTACTTCCGGTACTACTTCGGGATATGTTATATCGGTTTATCCGCATCTGCTGAAGGAATCTTCATTTCTGTATAGACTTTTTTACGTTACGACGACCAGGTGTGTTTTTTCGTTAGTTGGGGAGAGGAAATTACCACTGCGGATGGTCTGGGTCTAATTAGACGTCGAAGGGGGTTAAGACGGGAGCCGTGCTAGGGCACGGTGCACTTTAATCGGCCTGCGCACCTGTAAAAAATACCACACATAGAGGCGTGATGGCACGCTTATGCGCAGACGGTGGACTGGTGCCTGGGAGAGGGGTGCGAAAGTAAGGGCGACTCTCGGCACTGTCTCTTGTGGCTCTCGGTGGATATTCTTCACTGTAAACAATCTGACACGCTTTTAAGCTATTCCTGTGCATTATGGGTCGTGGCTTGGAAGGTTGCCGACTGACGGGCTTAATCGGTCTTCTTTTTCTCAGGATGGAGAGACTGGCGGCAATGGTTCCTTAGTGTGGCCTCTACAACATTCAATCAGTTGGGATGCGAGGCGCCCCTTTGTGTTCGTGATAGTCTGGTGCTTCGGGCGCTAACCAGGCGTGTGTGGCACGTGTAGGCAGATTTTTTGGATTTGTCAGCCAGTGCGCCAAATCCCGTCTCCGTTCTTCTGGATTCTGTCTTTACACCGGGCCCTGGCGCTCCGCATATCAAAGTTCCTGCGCCGATCTCTTGGTGCAGCGCTCGGTGGATATAGCTGTTAGCCAAGCTCGGACGTTCATAGCAAAATCTCCAAGTATAAGTTGTTTCGAAGGTTGCCAATCTGATACCCTAACAGTTTGGCCACTTAACCGAAATTGGCTTTACCTCAATACTTCAGCCATATGAAACATCCTTGTCAATCCCACGGCTGGGTGTGTCCTGTCGCTTTAATTTCAGGTTCCACTAAAACTGTTGAGGAGGTTATGGTTCCTCACTTTGTACTGACAGAAAATCCAGATTTTGACTCTGTAAAAAAGGTTATCCGGCACGACGACCTTGCATCTTTTCTTTGTGTTGTTGTGATGATTTCATGCTGTTGAATGTAGTTAGGCAAAGGCCTGATCTGCATAGACGTTTCGGACATCTGGTTTCTAGGACTTTATGATATTGTAGATCTCGTCTCACGGCATACTCCAATTGCCTTCTATACTGTCCTCCCAGTTCAGTTTGTTTACCGGTCCTGAGGGCATTGTTTTCATAGAAATCAGCTTTTTTCGAAAAAGCGAAGTATAGCCGGTTGTGAGGCCTTTCTAGCGGTTTCTGTTGCTGGATCCAGGGTTTTATCTTGAAGATACAAAGCATGTGATCGGCCTGGCGCTCGGCACTGAGTATCACCAGAACGTCTTTGTGATCTCAATCATATAGTCTTGTAACTGTCAATGACATTAATAGCTGGTTTTTCTGGATTATTGGTCACTGGACGTTCGCGACCGTCATGGTTATGGATGCCACTTTAGCATCAAGGTATGAGAGTGGTCTTGTTTATCCTGTTTCCACTGTGTTTGCGGTCTCAAACAGCCCTAGTCATTCGCACGTAGACGACGAGTTACCATTTTAGTGTCTTGAAGTCTCTTCCTGACGAGGAGACAAGCAAGGAAGCCGTGACACTGAGGCGGCTCCCCAGTTCTATTGAAAAATGCCGCGTTTAGCCCGAAGATGATGCAAAGTAACTTGGGCCGCCACCCAAGGTGCGCTTTCTATGTAACTTGACAATGTGTGTGTGTGTGTGTGTGGTTTTTTAATGGGAGCTATGCAAAGCATGACTTTGAAAAACCACGTGTGAGCTGCATACTTATTGCGGACGGTGCAGTAAGGCACGTTGTGTGGTTTTCAAACAAGCAGGGCCGTTTTTCCTATCTGAGCACTTCACTCACCCCTTCAAAGTGTGTCTCCTTCTAGATCTTACTTGACTTGTTTAGCTTGGTTGCATTTGAATGAAGTGAATGGACCGTCTACTTTGTAACGAGTTCCAAATGCAATATAACTGAGGAAGCCGTGCATACGCACGTTGGATAAGATCGCGGCAACTGGGCTCTTGGCTTGGAAAAGCGTTCTACTGTCCCCGCAGATGTTTCTCTTTGGGATGCACTTTAATTTATTTCACGTATACGCTTGCGGTTTTATATGACCCTCTGTACTTTGTTGGATTCCCGTCGTTCGGTATGCCACGACGACTTTGACTCCTTTATAAGCCGTTGCGAAACATTCCCACTTCATCGCCCATTGGAATCACTTAAGCGCCGAAGTTGTCTACCTTTTGACAACCCTTATGATACGGGTACCATGTGGATCCTGGTTACGCCTGTTTTTCATGCCTTAGTCCGCGGGGATATTTTGCATATTTCATTTTTCACCAGTTAAAAAAATCTAACCGTAGCTCACAGCTGCACAGAAGACCTGGTCTACCAACCCAGAAGTATCTCGTTAATGCTTAAATCTCTACTCCGCTTTTGCCACAGAAAACGCACAACAACCCTTAAACCTTTTCTTGTCTCCGAAGCGTCAATCGTAATGCATTTCCTCCGCTTTACTCTCGTCGAAGACGAAATCCTTACGGCAGGCCTTAACGAAAATGGTAGTCTATGGAACGGGCGAGTCGGCCAAATTGACCATGACCAAGACGATGATCACCTACTAGCAAAAACCGAGCACTGGGAAATCAGTAAAACCCTATGTGACCATTACCTAGTAATAGACCTAAAGCCAGTAAGTGAACTGAAATATTTGTGGTCTGCCCATAAAGTAGGGCGCCCTTTAAACAAGCAGAGTACCATATGTAATGATGTATTTTGACTTCATTAGAGTGAATTGCCGATTTGTAAAAATACTGCATTTGTGAGGGAAGAGGCGTGTGGATCACAGTAAATCAAGGGTCGATGTTAAATCAATTGACAGACGACCGTACAAATATATGATGTGGAAGGAACGTGTACATGGAAGGTGTGGCATACAGGGATCCGGGACGGGGAGGCGCAGTGCCCCGTAAGGTCTCCCCTGATTAGTGACTGTTGGCAGTAGAACACTGAAAAAAAAATATGGAAAACATTTTTGTGAAAAAGGAAAGCACTCGCAAGGGTCTAACACCTGCTGGCAGAAACAAGTAAACATATAAAAATCAAATTTTGAGCGTGAATATTCAGAACTATGCCCATTTACAAGCGTCTCGCGCAGAGTTGACCAGCACTGTCTCGGAAGAGCAGTAGTGACTTCGTAATTCCTACTTGGCTACCTGTTATGTCATCCGTCGTGCACGATTGCCAAGGCTCAATTCAGCAAAAGCGAAGATCGGGGGACAGTAGTCGACGTGACAGAGCCCACTTATAACTTGTTACACACAACCCCTTGTCCCCAACTAGGTCTTCGACACAAAGCAGCCCAATAGGCGCAATATTTACATCAAATACTATACGAAGGACTGCGAAACCCGGTGTACTAGACCTAAGAATGTCTCCTAGACACTGTCAGCTGTGTTCAGTTCAAAGATCCGCATATCGTACAGAATGATTTAACCTGCTACTTTAGTAAAAAGATGGTTATAAACACTAGCATTTTGGCAAGTTTTCTCCTGGTCAACCCTAAATCGCTTATCATTTTTTAAAGGAGATAAGAGTGTGAAATCCAGCATTTTACCACTGCTGATATGCACTTATACAAAATAACCGATTTAGGCAGCTACATTAAGGGTGCAAATAATTATCGCAAATGAATCTTCGATATTGGTCGTTTGCGTTGAATGCAGTCAGTGAACAAATCTGGTTGGACGCCGTGACTAAGTGTCAGGTTACTTCTGTTAGAAGTCAAAACAGCAGCTAAACTGGCGCTATTTTAGTATGCGGGAGATCGGTATGCCGGTTGATTAAGTTTTCTTTAGCCCTTATCATCCACCTACCTCAACGGCCGATGAATGTGCGGATGCCGTCATAATTGAAGATGGGTACTTTCGAAAGTCCCAAGAGTTTCATTCTTATGAACTTCGCCTGGTAATTCGGACTCGAATACTGAGTCCTAGTTTTAATACATTAAACTGAGTTACAGATAAACGTCAGATTTCAGCTTGGCACCTACTTACGGGATGCTGCCTTGACGTCATATGGTTCATGGCCAACAGCAGCTAAAAGAGCCTAGGGAAACTAAAATTCAATAACCCACACTCCAAAATTTAATGAGATTTTTTTAAATGACCTCTTATTTTGTGGAAATCATTTACTTATGCCTATCTCAGAAAAGTTTAGGAGTAAATGTTACTGAGCCAGAGACCGGCTGAATGGATACTTACCAAGAGTTAGGGTGCAAGAAGAATCAATGCGACAACAGACAAACCGGACTGGATTAAAATATGTACAAGAGTGCACGATGAAAATAGGGAAGGATTTGGAAGAGGAGACACAGGTTTCGCATTAGGCCGCGTTCTCAGTGGGTGTAACGGCGATCTCATCCACGCTAGAGCTGCTGATAGTACCGCGCCCACTGCAGGCGCTGTTGATTTGTTGTCTTATTTTTTGCATATCATCTGAGATATCCCGGTAGGCAATCTGCCAGCGCTCCCATTCGGCATCCATCCGGCGTTTAGAGGGTCCCTGATCCAAGCATTACAAGAAACGGAAACTTTTAGTAAGCAGTCGAGTTATGTACAGGGTTTGTATAATGCATTTTGGCCAGAAAAACAGTTCGACGGATTTACACTGATAAAAGGCATTCATAACAGAATGGTTAGTTATTTTTGCATGGTACTGTCCTCTAGCCACCCTACAGTCCCGAGGTCGGTAAGAATGAGATAGGTACCCCAATTGGGTTTATTATACAGAATTACGTACTATTTTAATTCAGTATGCGTTTTTTGTGCATTTTTGTGGGACTGATAGAGCATTTGTCGTGGGGTAGTGTCAGGGCGTGTCACACCTTCGGGTTCGCTAGCGGTTACGAGGCTGGCCTTAATACAGGTTCCTCACTATCTTACTTCATGATTAAAACGCCTTCCTTTGCATATTGGTAAGCGTCCTATCTACCTTTCTATGCTCGTCGTCTGCGCATACAAGGTGGGCTTGTCAACCTACAGGTTGTCTTCCGATACTTCGGTTTCTTACCTCTTTAACATCTACCAGCGCCAGCTTGAGTTTGTTGGCATTGTCTTTCTTGGTCATTTAGGTATTCCATACATGCATTATCGCTGAGTAGGGTGCTCTTTTTCGCAACGGATGTTCTTCTACGTACACTGCGCATTCGATCTCGGACTAACCTTCGATCAAATACCCATGAAAATAGTGTGGTGTGTTTTATTTACAGTAGATTACCCACACACGAGCAACCATTTTTATCGGCAAGCTCATTTACCCTTCGGATTTATCCCTCTGCTTCTTTCTTTGAGTTCAAAAATATTTCAGATAAACTAAAATGCCAAGAAGATAAACGCGCGAGCACTGGGCCAATAAGTCTATTTGGATTTTGAACGAGTTTCCTTTCCGCAGACTGCAAGAACAACGGTCGGTAAAAAATGACTACTTACATGGTATGAAATTTCCAAGTTCATTTTAAATATCCATTTAATTTCAATTATATTGGTAGAAAATATGGGCACAAAATATTTTTCCTTGCACCCGCTTAGTAGCAAATTAGATCGTCGTTAAATTTTAACCTTCAAGAAAGGACATCTTTCCGTTTAGAAAACGTTTGCACTCATTAGATTTTTCAAGCCATTAAATTTCCATTCATAGAGCATCTGATCTGTTTGGTAATTAACGCTGCTTATTAAGTCCACACCATGGTCTATATCCATTAAAAAATTAAATGATTCCTACATTAAATCCTCTTAAATTATATGACCGTATGATTTAAACTACGCGGAAAATATATAGCATGTCGTTTGGAAACCCTGAGCGCAATTGCAGCTGCCGGTAATGTTCAAAATTATTAGGGAACTGAAAACGTTTAAGCCTGAAAGAAAACCTTGGCTCAAGTATAAAAATTAAGGACAACGTAATTTTCCACTAAATGAGTATAAGAAGGAATAAAATAGGAATTATTCAGTAGTTTTCCCCTATGCGCATTCCCTACACTTATATATATATATATATATATATATATATATATATATATATATATATATATATATATATATATTACTTGTATAATTTTTTAGCAAATATTAAAATTTTTCCATGCGTACCACAACTGGCTTTTCTCATTTGCACTGGCTTGCATTTGGACGCGCCTCTACCGCAAGAATTTGTGCTCCGTCACCTCTCGCATTACCAATCAACCGCCATTAATAACACTGTTTTTTATCGATTTCCATTAGTTGAATGTACTCTTGGAACCTGACCCCAGGCAAATTATCCAGTGGCGGCTTTTTCAAATGGCTCTAGTCTATTGATGGTTATTTTTTGTTATCCCGTTATTTATGCCCTTAACTCCGGCGCCCTTCATAAGCGTAGGAAAAGATTTTTGGCGTAAATATAGTTATTCTTTGGGTCACAACCTATATATTCCCGCCATTATGCCCTATCCATAAAATTTCAATGACCACCATTCCTTATCCACCATTTATGGTTTGCGGAATGGGTTTTAAAGGTTTACCCTTACTCTGAGACCAAAGCAAAGTCAGTGGCTATGGGCTGTCTAACTGTGAGTAATGACACTAGCAACTGCATTAGGCAACAGACAGAAAGGGATTGAATTAGAGTCACAAGGCAGCGCAAAAATGGCCTAACTTCGCATGGCAGCAAAAACATGAAAGTAAAGGAGGACGGCATTAATGTCCTGTCATTTTAAATTCAGGGCCCACAACCTTTAGTGAGGTGGGATAGAATGCCTTTAAATGATGCGTTTCGACTACTAGTGGGTGCACAAATTTGGCCTTATCCTAGGACAGCGTGCGGAGATCCGAATATTGTCATGAGAGTTCGACGTAGAGTCATACACGGGGTTTACATGGTCGTGAGACAACACTAACTGAGGAGTTTTTCTAACTAAGTCTAGGGAGACAGAAGTGAACAGTACAGCATTAATTCTCCTCAGCAATTAGTCAAAGCTCAGTACCCGAGAAGAATTGAGTTTTTGGCATGGTCACAATCGAGCGCTGGGCACAGGGCTCTATTAAGTAGACCAGGACCTCGGGCTATCAAGTAAAGGTGAGAAGTTGACCTGTGAGGTAGGTGCTACGTTCCGTCGTCTTGTCTGATGGCAGAACGGTATTTAGCCGTTCATTTTTTCGTTAAGCTGTAGAAACATGTGAACGCAGGCCTCATTTTCAGGTCCGAGTTAGGACGTATCTTATAGATGTAAGCAAATGATCGAGAACGGGGTATTCTAGGATTTCAGTTTCCCTATAAGAGATTCCCATAAGTTTTTGAGACTTTCGAAGTTGTTGACGTTAGCTTAGATTCAGTTACTATGTAGTTCATCTTCCATGTCCAGTTTAAAGTATGAAACGAGGCCTGAGGCATCCAGGAAGTGTTCAAGTCCCAGACGCGATTTAAAATGCAATCGGTGGTCCAAAGTATTGCGTGTGCTGACAAGCGAGATAGACGGTAATGTTGATCTGTGTCTGTCATTCTTCACGTTCCCACTGGAAGATTCGAAGCAAAGAATAAATGCGCCAGGGCAGAAAGAAATAAAATCAGCGTGAACCTGCGGATTGTTTGGGCGTCTCTCGCTTGGTGTGGTAGATCGCGTCGCCGTCTGCCCGGGGGAGGAGCCAACTCCGGAGGACGGCGAAAGGCTGTATGTACAGTCAGCCTTAGCGGTATTCAGTGCCAGCCTCGAGGAGGTCATTGTGGTGATCGTGGTGGTGCTCACTGTCGCAGGCAGAGAAGTAGTGCCGAGCTTCTGCTCATCTGCTGCCGGATCCTTCGCCGCAACTGACGACTCCTTCCTCAGAGGAGTTTTTTCAGTAACTTCTGTGGCAGGTGGCATCAAAACTGGCTAAACATTTGTAGAAAAATTAAACACACATGGGATTAGCCGTCACCGTAACGGAATACGGTTAATCCCATCCCGACTTGGACCTACGCTCTAGCTCTCATGCCGGCGGTGGCGTAGGAACGAACAGTCATAATTGAGAAGTGCTACCAACGAAGGTAAATGAGATTTGGATGACCATTTTATAACATAGTAGGCGCAGCCAGCGAACAGGAGTATGGCTAGTCCAGCGAGAGATTACACTTTTCTTTCTAAACTTTTTGAAGTGGGAGGCAGTTATGTTGTGAGCGCTGAGCCGTGATGCACTTTTAATGTCAAACCCGGTATGAATGTGTAAAGAAATCATCTCCCACGTCGAAGGCCGTACGCAATCAGGTATTTGCGGACGATGTCCTCTGCCCCACAGGCTCTTCAACTTAATACCTAGGCTTGCATAGTCTTGTAGCGCGTAACAGTAGGTTATGTACAGCACCAAGAAAGCCATAAAACCCAGGCACGTATAATACCGGACCGGTGGTATTCGATGTGTATGGGTGGGTCAATATAAGGTGTATACGGCCCTTGCAAAATTGCATGTGCTGTATTTTTCCTGTTCTGTGAATTTACTAAGTCGATAGTGCGCCTCTGTTATAAAGGGTCCAATAATTTGATAGCCATGGTGGATAGCGTATCGACAGTCCTGGGATGAATTTATTGCCGGTTTCGTCCGCACAGACTCAGGTATAATCCTGTGGCTTCGACCTCGGTTTAAAAATGATAATTATTCTGGCATGAAAAATTCGTGAACTGTACACTTTTCTAGCATCGAGTAAAAAGGAAAACACGAGCCTGGGGTTTCTGGTTTTCTTGTAGCTGTACATAACCTACCATTACTCTGTTAGCGTTCACTAGCCCACAGTCGCCTATTCCCTGGCATCAGAGTCAAATCAATAAGCACTCACCGCCACGGAAGTGCAGTCGTTGGTGAAAAGTCTGCTGAGGGGACTACGACTGCGCCTGGCCATCATCGCTTCCACAACACTAAAGTGCTCCAATGCGTTCTCGGCAGCCTTCGCTCCGCAGTTTTTAAGCTCGCATCGGACGGCTGCAAGAGCAGCTTGCAACCGCTGCTCACGATCGGTCATCTCCTCGGCAGCAGCTACCTAAAAGAGGGAAGGAACGGGCGGGCGGTTTAAGCATCTAATTGTAAGGATAAGGGTTCCGGACAGTTTGGACTACTACGTCGCAGTGGGCAGGTAGTAGAGGTGCACGCCAAATTCAGAAACCTGCTGGATGACCGAGAGCAATTTTTCACTGAAAAATGTCTCGCTTACCTTTCTGTCGACCACCCGTTCCCAGTAGTAACCATCTTTTCGGACGCACACAGAGCAACGGAGGCAGGTAAAGAAACGAAGGACCGAACTGGGGGCTGAACCTCGCTAGCAGGCAGTTTACTTCTTTTGAGATTCCCAGTTTCCTCAAACAATGACACTGTTGGCTACGCGTACGCAGATTCAGCGCCGTTTTTGTCTTTTACCACATTCAGACCATTTTTAATGCACGAGCGGCGTTTCATTAAGTACTGCTGATTAGCACGCAAATGTATCTAGCAAATTCAAGTAAGACCGGAATGCATGCAATAAACGGAGACGGATGTGCAGTGCTTGGACGCTGATGGTTAGTTTTCTGTATTGTGTCAAGCTGTTGATCCGGGCGGATATTAAGGTAGTCTAGTAGGTCAATTCGGACCTTGAATGTGCATTGGGAATGGGGAAATGTGCAAAGGGATCGTTCGACGGTACCTTTATCCCTCGATATCGTGCCATTACCTTCGGGTCCTCGTCGAAATCGACGGTCGAACTGTCACCTTCGGGTCGTTTCGCCTTGGCCTCTTCCGTTGGTTTGCTCAAGTTTTATTTCCTAAGTGGCAGTCTGCCACGACACACGATCGATTCTAAATCCTGTGAGCAAAGTGTTTATGGTTTCCTCAAACTTTTAGCTTTGTATTTGGACTTGCCTGAGCAAAAAAAGTTCTTGGAACTTAAGCCTTACCAATAAGTTTCGATGCCGAAATTGGAGTTCGAGTATGCCTAGGTCAGTTTAGTCCAATCGGCTTTTCATTGATTTCCATCCTCATCGACCAGCTAGAAAGTTAGCTGTTGCCTAGGCCCTACCTTGCATCTCCTCCTTAGACTGACAAAATGACCTCCTTAGTTGTGAATGCTAAGGACCGTTAGGTGGTGGTCTGCACAGCATTCGGCACCTGAGATAACCTACAAAATCATAACATTCCTGTGATCTCTTCTAAAGAACAAGTATTCTATCAGTTGGATGCACATAATTATGGACTTTGGATTTGGCGGGTGCATGACAGTCTTCAGAAGGTTATTGCTCTTACAACTATCTACCTGTGAAGACCGAGCGGGCGTTGATAGATGAGGTGGCATGACCTCTAGCGTCTTTAATTTCCCGACAGCACAAAGGTGTTAGCCATCCACACAGATACAAGTGAGGATTCTCATTGCTGTTGTCCTTCGCGTCATCCAGGCATTTCAACGTACGAACATAGGCACTGTCGATGGTGTCGAATTTCCTTCTGAGGAGTGGAACCCGACGGGCAGTCTTATTTTTTCTCGACAATGTCCTTCCCGACTATATGAGTAAAATTCGGGTGTTCTGTCGTCCTTCCTTTCGGGGAACTATTCCGGTTATTCTTCCGTGTTCGACTATCCGTACCGAGAGAAATGCCCACCAATGCAGGTTTTCGTGTATCTAGCATGTTTTTGGGTTGGTCTAATTGTTCATGTTCCATGTAAGTTTGTTGCTTTGATATCGAAAAGAAGACTGACGTTCCAGATAACAATAATGAGCAAGGAAATGGACAGTCATTACTCGCTTTTTCGACCGTAGAGGCATCCCCGATAGCCATGGTCAGCTGATCGGAGGGCCTTAGCAATCATCTCTTTGAGGCTTTTTCTATTTTCCCATTGCGTAAGACGGTAAATAGCATTTCAGCAGAAAGAGCTGTTTAGACATCCTGGACGCTGCTGGAATACCCTTTTAGAGTAAGACACGAATTAGCTTTTCTACCAGTGAGAAAAAATAGGTAGTGAATCGAGGTAAACCACCAAATAGAGTAGGGGGTGAGTGGCATGAAAATGGCTAGTGTTGGGCTGATATTATTGTCAGGACGGGTCGAAACACGTACACAATACATCCAGGAATGCAGAACGTTTAGTTGGCTGGTATATCAGTGCTCTCATTGGTGCTTGCGGTGGAGACATACATGGCGGAAGAAAATGACAGAGAACATGCAAAAGCAAACATTATAAAGAAAACGGTCTGACATTAAGGTTACCGTAAAAACTTCATCCATGAGGGATTCCGTAGGTAGAAATCTTGAAGTAAGTAGGGCGTAGGGTACATTAAATATGGGTTGCTGGAGTGTTAAGTCAAAAAATGGCGTGCATTGGTTAAAATTTCGTTCTCTACAGTGCCAACCTTTGTGGCTCCTTGTACTGAAGGCCTTAAACTCTAGAAGGTGACACTGGTTGCCTTAATTGAAGCAATTTGGTGAATTCAGAAGGCGAGTGAAACAATACGGGATCTGCTGGTGAGGCTGGTGCACCTGATCCCAGTTTGTTCAAACTTCAGGAAAGAAACCATGTCCCTAAGCAAAGAGCTATGTCAGTCACCAACGCCTCCTGTCGTTGGTAGACCACGATGAAATATGTGATAGTGAAAGGAGGGATAGACAGTGGTCTCATTCAGGAGATTAGTGGCTTCATCGGGTTTCCTCTGCAAATACGATGAATTGCAGTGTATTGTTAGTTTGCACGGGTTATTTTACTCACTAATTCTGATTTGTTATAGTTGAGATTGAACCACCTAGCTGGTGAAGGGATTTATTGGTAAATACGTAGAGACAGCATTGAAATTTAGGAAGGGTACAGAACGAATGATGCCTTTTACTTACAGATCGAGAACTTGTGTTAATTCTAAATAAAATGCCTACTAAGTAGTTATGGCTATTTGCGTGATGGCTTGTCAGTCTCGCGGCTTGGTTGTAGCGAAATCCGGCATGCTTAATCAAACAAGTGTGGGCAGCATGCATGATAACAAAAGGCTCTCATTAAATGAACGTCTCCTAAAACCGGAGAGATTTAATTCCGAAAATCAGTTTTGAGAGGAATGAATGTCTGATGCACTTGAGGAAATAGCGAGCTATTCGTTCATCATTCTTAGGAGTACAATCAGTTCCTGTTATCTGAAAGTGGGCTCAATAGGAATCGTGTCAAGATGGGCGGAATTTTTCCATCGCACAGACAGGCAGCATGTTCCTTTACGTAAAGTAAAATATCTTACTGTGTCTGCTGTTGAATGAAATGGAAACTACAACATGCTTCAAACTCGTGAACGAATGACCGAAATGTACTTTGAGGAAGGGAGCGTTTCAGTTTTAAAAGAATATGGCAATTGATTTTGAGTATCGAGAGGCGTTTACCATTAACGACAGCGGCAAGGGGATGGCCACTTTTGAATTATTTGTCGTCATCAGCCGGCGAAAACCAATCAATAAGGAAGGGTCGCCTGACTATACAGTCACGGATCTGTTTTCGCCAGAATGTGCTTGCAAACGAAACGATAACTCCACCCTTTTTGCACACAACCGCAACGTTAGAAACCGGGCCCCTAGACGTGCTACAAGCTCTCAGCCCATCCCATCTCATCATCTCGTCACCCGTCCCCAGAGCACTTCCCAGTGGGAAAATTTCTCCCCACCAGTACAGACAACACGGCTACACGCCCGACCCTTCAAAGCATCCCAGCCAAACAGGCTCTAAGCTCAGACAAAGGACGTCATCTAGTGAGCGTAACTAGGCGACCAATGATCGGGCCGGAAACCATGACAACGGTCCGCTATTGATAACCCATTTGCAACTCTGAACTTCTGTAAGTCCAAAATAAGTAAAATCCTTAGAATTGTTGGTCAGGCCTGCTAGTTGACTCAATCGTGATGGCACAATAGCAACAAAAGGTGAATAGTATAGAAGGTTTCCGGTTAATGCTAAATCCATCTGTTTGAAAACGACGGGCGACTTTTTCTTTTTTGGCGTTAGGAATCATTGATATTTCAATAGTTCCATACCTCCGTCCCCACTTTACTGTCGTCAATGGCAACTTGAGTGACCGGCAAGCCCCATAACAGCCCACCTTGCATCTCCTTCAGACGACATTATTAGAAAGGACAGATTGAGAACCTACCCGAGCCTGTAGGAAGGTGTGACTCTTTTTGAGAGCGGCTAGTTCCTCGTAGAGGAGGCCAGCACGAGCACATTGCTCCTCGGCGACGCGTTCTAGTTGGGAGAGTTCGCGGCCAGTTCGTCGTTTGATCTTCTGTCGAAGTCGGTGCGCAGCCGCCAGCTGACCACGTACGCGTTCCAACTCATCCGCGAGCTCCTGGTTGGTACGCCTGTCATCCGACTGGAGGACCTCAGTCAAACGAATCAATTCCTGATCTGTGAAAGGGTGAAGTGATAAATCTGAGCCGACCAGAAAAGCCCGCAGCAATCAGATAGTCTCCTAGTGGAAAGTGGACGGTAGTCGCTACACTCAACAAAAACGGCAGTCAGTTGACTCATTGGCCTGATATTTTACTCTGGGTATACCATTATGTTTTTCTCCTTTTCTACTTACCAAAGTCCGAAAGGGTAAAAAAGTAGGAAAACAGTGATCGAGTCTCAGGCATATACATAAGTGGCATGTTCAGCACTGACCGTATTTCAAGGTCTTATATAGGCAGTGGACGGCCGATCGGTCATTATTTATTGCCAAGAGGTTAGATGCGGCAACTTGGTGGACTTCCAACGCACTCCCACACTGCCAATGGATTGTTGGAGACGGGGGGGGGTCAGCTTTGACATTATATCGCACCCCTTCCGACGTAGTACGAGTTTACCATTCTAGCATGAGGAGAACGGGAAATACTTGCTGGATTTTTGATGCCCGTGGCCTTTACCTATGCACGTTCCATATCCCCACATCCGTCCACCGCATGTATTGGTGGATCCTAACCAACATTCTTCGGAAAAGTGTCTCAGGTGACCAAAATGACACGCACTGACGATGTAAGCAATATTTCAACGACCTTGAAATCCGGTCTGCCCGTGTGACCGATGCGAGCCCTTTTGCATAAACGTCTCGCTCGTGTGACGGGGGGAACAAAGCCCAGATAAGACGGGAAACGCCTTGGGTGAATGAAAGTTTTCAGAGTTGCTGTGGTGAACCTCAATTATCTCACCCCTTGTGCTATGCGTAGCCACTATGGGTTTGCCAAATGGCTCAATATATAGGAAGAAGCCATGCCAGGGCGTTTAATTACCTTTTTGTTTGACCTCCTCCTCGAGTTCTTGCAGTCTGATGCGCAGAAGGTCGCCGTCGACCGCATCCCTCTACAATTAAAAACTGACATAATCGGCAGCTTCCAAATTAAATACGTTGAGCACCAAATGCAAAGTAATATGCCGGAAACTAATCAGAGGTACTTGTAATTTCCTCTGAATTAATAGTAGACAAGTAGTAACCCGATTTTACAGGAATCCCATGGCTGAGTCTTTTGATGGATTCTTGAATAACCTGGGAGTGATAATGCTGCATACAGTGTGCTCAATGACTGACTGTTAAATAGCATGAAAAGGATTGTTGTCTGACAACAGAACAAAATCTGGTCAAACGTTTTCCTTATTTAGAAGTTCGGACCTTAAGGACGGGACACAAGAGTGTATTAGTTGTGGAATGAGATGACGCGTACATTTTGCGAAGCATATAGTGCATTCAGTTGATTCAATTTGAGTCTCTTCGTCCTAATATCCTCGTCTAAACGGTCGCATTCAGCACGTTGGGAAGACAGCTTCTAAATGTAAAAGGAAAATGCATGTTTACCTTGAAACTTACGAAAATCAAGTTAAGGAGTTATCCACGGAGAAATTTCTTATAAGGATAGTTACTAAGTAATTCAGAGAACATCTGTAGTCTCCATCTGAAAATTGTACGTGGTCCTAATTACTGTGGTGCAAATGTGTGTGCTCCTGAGATATTCCTTCAAAGTAAGCAGTAAATTTAGTTCAGGTCACGTTAGTCATTCTGAGATAGGTTTTAAACCTTGCTCTGAGAATGCATAACATGGACACAAACTGCCCAACCCAAAGCTGCAATAAGGAGTAGACAGGCATCTACGAAAACATGCAGACTGGGTAGAAGTAAGGAATCAGGGGTTGAAACCTTGAAGAAAGATTAATTTTCACAGCCGGAAAAAAACAACACGTTGGATAGGGCATAAAGTCCTGCCTAGCAAAAAAATCAGAATTCCTGCGTACTGACTACCTTGACAAGGCTAAGCATTTTTTCGCATACGGAAACCAAAAATAAAATTCAAACAAGCTATCTGAACTAAATCGCGCAGCTGTGAATCAACCAATTTAATAGCTGCCAACTATACCGAGTACGATAAACATCATTCTCTTCGAACTGGGTTTACAGAGTCCAGAGGAAAGTGGTCGCAATTATCAATGACGGCTTAAACAGTCTGCGAAATTTGTAAGCGCTCTTCTTCTTTATGGATCATCCAATACTGCGAAGTGTCTAACCTCAGACTGTACATGCAGCTTTTTCTTGGATTTTCCGATCTTCTTCACAACCCGATCCAACAATGCCTCGTTGTCCATCCTCTCCGAATCGGCGCAGATCGAGAGGGTTTGCGGGTCATGCAAATTGTGGGTAAGTGAGTCAAGCTCGCGATTCAGTTCGTCATTTAGCCGCTGGCGTTCGGCCAGTGAGACTTCAGTTCGGCCCATCTCTACGGTAGCCGAGTTTGTGCGGTCCCTTTGCAGAGTAGAAAGTAAAATATTGTGGTCAGGGGACTTTTTAGAACTTTGAAACAAAAAGCTTCTTCACAGTGCACATTGAAGGTTGATTACACAATTTACCCTTTAACTAAACCCCAACCTCCAGTGACCGCCCGTGCCATAACTCGAGACGTTAGTTCAACACTGATAAAAGTTTTCTGTTTCCAATTCACTCGCGTTCTATTAACAAACACATCTCATGAAAAAGGCTTGTGGCTGAGAGTTGACGCTGATGTAAATATTTCAGGCAACAAAGTGATATGTAATACCCTTTCCCCTATGTGGTGTACTCCATCCTATTCTTTCTGGCGAAGACAAACCTAAAAAGACCGAAAATGAGCTATGGAGCAATACTGGTTTGTTGGATGTACTAAAGCTTTCTCTTTGCTATCCTGAGTTTGAATCCTACCGAAGCGTCCGTCAACTGAAGTATTAAAATCTGCCAAAACTCTCTACTAATATTGGCATGCTTTTTTGCGTCCGGAATAAAAACGGTGCCAACCATTATAATATTTTTTTTCTTTTTGAAACATACGACGTAATTAAAGAAGCTAGAATGGAGAAATTTATTTTGGATTGCTTGTTAGGAGATTATGCTTCCGCGAAGACTGCGTGTAATTCAAAAATTGCACTACTTGGGTGGCCTTCCAGCACTTGCATACGAGACTTTATTTTTTTTAAATAAACCCACTGAGAAGGCACTTACTGAATACGAATAAGCTCCTCGTTGCTGGCCTGTACCTGCTCCCGAAGAGCTCTCAACTCAGCCTGTGCCGCGGCACGCTGTTCGGAGATGTTCTTGGAGGACTCCATGAGACGCTGTACTTCGGTATTTAGGGCACTTAGTCGTGCTTCTGACGTTGAACACATGTCGTCAATAATTCTAGAATATTCAGGAATGCATTAGAACTGGTGAGGATAGTCGAGCCCGCGTTACGCCAACGAATGCTGTTTTCAACAAGTAGGCATTAAGGGTCAAAATGTAAGCAGTTAACAAGAGACTGTTAGTAGTTAGTCAGTAATGGGAGAAGCGACGTGATTCAGCCAACGGAAGAAAGGCAGACAAGAAAAAGCTAAACCTGTAACCTACTTTTGTTTAAACTTGGTATTGGACTCCAAGTCACCTAGTTGAGAGCGTAAACAGTTGTATTCCTTTTTCATCCCAGCCATACGAGTTTCCTCGGCCTGAATTTCCGTGCGGAGACGATGAAGTGTCTGATTTTCTCGCTCCAGGTAATCTTTTATTTCATTCACCTTGGACATCTGAAGATTAAGGTTTCAAAAGAAATAGTGAGTGTAGAAATAAGAAGAAGTGAAAGAGGAGGAGGAGGAGGAGGAGGAGGAGGAGGAGGAGGAGGAGGAGAAAGGAGAAGTAAGGGTCTTTTGGAGTTACCACCGGTAATCAAAAAAAACATGTCGTTTTTTGTCATTTTGTTGGGTTTCGGGTACCTTCCTCCTACCAATGACTTCAAATACGCCATCATCCTTCGTGAACTGACTGGGATCGTGAATTCTCTTTCGAGAAGTGCACCCGCCATTGCAGCGTTCTCAGGCCAAGCGGGCACTGTACCTTTGGAAAGCGGTGATTCTCGGCCAATATTTGGTTGAGATAATTTGCTAGCGTTTACCTGCTAGCTAGCTAGCTAGCCCGCACAAATGTAAACAAAGGAGGTTTGTACTTTCAGCGACAGAAACAAGTGTCTGGATCGGCTTTTCTGATCTTTTCGAGGTAAGCATGCTCTCACTTCAGTTTTCTACGCTATAAAAGCAGTCGTTGAGCGCGTAGACAAACAAAACTTTGGTTGGTTCCACCTCAATTTGTCAACTGGCAGAGTAAACGCATCGATGGCAGAATGTAGGCTTCACCAGTTTTGCCAAGAAAACCATTTTTATAGTCTAGCTATTTAAATCGTCTTTTACTTTTTTATGTTCATAGGCTGTCCTGGTGAGCTCTTTGTTGAATCTGTCCGATTTTGTTACTGCAAGCAGTAGTTAATTTCAAATAAATGAACAAAAATATCCGCTTGTGATCCAGCGACCATTCTAATTGAGCTAAATGAGTGGACGAGATAAGGGTTTTGCTAATATATAGTGAAGAACGCAAATAATGGAATTGACGGGATCGCTGTGCCAAAAGTCCATTTGGGCTAAGTGGCCTTCTTGTTCCCATTGCTTTCTGCCAGACATAGGCACTCAAATTTGGCGGCGAATTCGTAATTAATTCAGGAGGGTGAATAGATTAGACGACGATTATCCTATTCGTGATGAGAAGACTATTTTGGAATAGGAAATTGAAAGATCCGATGTGTCTCCCCTAGGGGAGGATTTTAACAGGCGGCTTCTCGAAATTGGGTCCGTATTTGTCATCTGACCTACTCGGTTTCCGCTGTCAAACTCAATATCCCCTGACGTGTCAACTCGCAAAGGCAAGGCAAACCATTTTAACAGAATACCGACGTATAAAATTTTATGGTACTGGAAGCAGGTAAGTTGCAAATGTTGCAGTTTTGGCGTTGTGGGCTTCTCAGCATACAGAAGGAAAGAATGTAGCCTTGTCCTCCAAAGAGCGTCAGGTCAGCTTATAATTTTTGTTGAATATCCTACAGGTGTGAATATGCATGTCCTCTTTATAAGAGGTCCGTTCTCATCGTCAAACGAGGAAAATTCTTAAAGTTGGAGTTAGACTGGATACCTCCATATCAGCTCTGTAAAGGATAGCAGTATTTTCCAATTATTAGGCAACAATTGCTAAAGATTTGGAATTTTTGTATAACTATTTTCATGTAGACTTTGCAGGAAATTGTGTGAAACATTGCATTAAAACGTTAAAAAATATCTAACCTTTGCTGACCTCTCCGTGTCCAGAGATAATAACTCACTCTTACGAGCGTCGAGCTCAGCCTTCATTTGCGCAAGTTGAACTGTAATCTCCCTGACTTCAGAGGACTCCAAAGTCTAAAGGGGAAAAGTAACCGCCTAATTGAGGACCACCACCAGACAAATGGGCATAAAACTCAGAGTCCGGCTATCCAATGTCCAAAGTGGGAGAATCGGGTTTATCAGTACTCATTGGTGGTGAAGAGAATCTGCGCTACTTCAAGTAAACTTACGACAGCGAATCACCTCCAGACTAATGTGCCATACAAAACGCAAGACGCTCTCAATGCTAGACAACGAAGCACTCTGGACATTAAAGGTCGACAAAAGAAGTTTGATGATTGGGCTGAACAAGGAGGACAACACCAAATTCGAAGCGCTTCCGGGCGTTGGAACTGCCTAACTCCCTCACGGTGACACGGTATTAATAAATAGTTGACCAGTTTTTGAAAAGAGTCACTGCAAGGATCAACTGAATCCCAAGGGTGCAGCGATGTTGCGAGATTCTATGGCCTCCCGAAAGTCCACAAACCAGGAACTCCCCTACATCCGAATGCATATGTAAGAAGGACCCCTACGTTTGACCTAATCAAGTGGCTGTCTCGGCCTCTCGAATGCAACTCTCTACGCGGCTGAACCATTCGTGCACTGAAATTTAGAAAAGAGTGAATGTCACTTCGTCGGAACTTGATCATGTATGATAATCTGAATGTGCCGCATAACGGTTTTTAGGAAACACTTCCCGCTTTCATTTATCCAAATTCTCCTATTTCTTTGGCAGGAAAGACGGAATAGCAAATAAGCAGCGGAAAGCGGTTTTTACAGCATTAACTGAAGAACAAAATGGAGAAGACCACTCGGATATGTTAGCGCCAATCAGACAAAGCGAGAAGATAGGCATACAAGCGCACGCAGTTAATCTAACTTCTGATTGGCTATCTTCTGATCCATGACGTCTCGGCTGCTTAAATAACACTGATTCGCGCCATTCCCAGCAAAAGGGTGGAGTCAATGTGAAAGAATGTCACTGGGCATCCTGGAATGCAGCCAACCCTACATATATGAAACATTCAGGCAGAGACGCAGACTGTCTTAAATGGTAGTCAAGACAAAAAACAAGTCAATTTAAACAAACCTTCCGCGTCAACCGTTCCCTCTCCTCTACGCTGAGAGATTCCAGCCGCTCCTGCGAAAGGAGAACATTTTCTCGATATTAAATCTTAAAAAGCTCATGCCAACAAAATGACAGTAAATAATCAACAGTTGACAAACGAATATTACGAGAAATGTGGCCGATAAAAAGACCCACAAATCTTTCAGTGTTATCTTATTGTGAACCAATTTGTTTGTCCTAATAAATCAGCACAGGTGGCAGGGACTTAGTCTCGTGTAATTCGGTCGCGTACACTACCATTCCGTACTACAAAATGTGGGATAACTTGCCCTCAGGCGAATGCTCTATGCGATCTCCAGCACTATTTGTGAGAGCTCATGAATTCTATCGACTGACTGTTTTAAATGAGCCTTTCCACTTGGATGCTCATGAAAAATTCTACTGCTTTGCTGTCCTCTTATAACACCCCAGAAAAGTGCCCGCATTGATAAAACAGACAACGTCAACAGTCAAAAGAAGTTACAAAAAATTTAAGAGAAGCAAATACATCACTAGTACTTCCTTTTTGGGAAATAAGTCTTGAAGTCGTCACTGTTCTAAGTAAAGTTATTGTGATTCATCCATCGGCGCAAGTTTTCTGACTGTGAAGGTTTATTATTTGGACTGTATTAATAACAAACTAATCCTACCTATTACCGTTATGTATTATCGTAATTTTGAATAGTTTAGTGTAAAAATCGTTAGTTAAACGTAGATGTTTAAGATGAGGCTCAACTTGGACAGCTTTTTACTACGTTTCCTCAAAATTAAACGTGAGCAGAGCAAAGTTTCAGCCACTGATTTTATTTTCAAAAACTGTTTCTTGCATAAAAAATAAATTCAATTCATATTGCTTTAAGCTAAGTTTCATTACCAGACAAAAATCCCACTACAGAGTTCGAACAGTCAATCGCGCTGCTTAATTAAGCCGGGTGTACAGATGGTTTGTAACAGATGCTGTGTTGGCAAAAATATGTCGTTGAGGATCATAAATGTATCGCCAGGTTACCGAGCACAAAAAGGACAGAACACATCCAGAAATGTTCAAGAATCCGCGATATGGATGGCCTTCTCCTGATTAATTATGGCCCAGCATGAAAGCATAAAGAGCCGGGTTTAGGAGAATGCGGGGTCCTCAATTATGAGGCAAGGTAACGTTAAAATGCGCACCTGGACTGCCTTCAACTCGTTTTTCCTTTGGTCAAATTCACGGTTAAGGTCCTCCAGTTTTTTGGACGCGTTCTCAACATCATGCGCTTTCCGGGAGTTCAGAAGATCCAATTCCGCTGACTTTGCTCCCACCTCGCGGGACAACGACTCCAGCTGTGATTTTGTCTCAGCAATCTAGGGGCCCAGTTAGAAGAAAGTGCGTCAATGACTGGCAGGGAACAAAGGAAGGTAATAATGCCTTTTATGGCCGCCGAAATGTAACACAGGAACGGGAACCACCCGGAATACCTGTGGCTTCACGCCAAATTCCAGAGAAATTAGGCCTAGGCTTAAGGTGACGGTTATGGTGTAGTTTAGGGTCGGAGTTGGAGTTAAGGTCAGGACCATGTCAGGGTTTAAGGGTGGTATTCGTGTTAACTGCAGAGTCTAGGTTTATGGCAGGGCTATGAGTAAGATTAAGGTTAAAGTTTAGTTTGATGTTAGGTTTAGGGAATATTTACTGCTCCGGAAATTTATCGCGAAGCTACCTATTTTAAGTGGGTGGGACATTCCTATTCCTGTGTCCTGCTGAGGCGGACATACAAATCGTCCTTAGCCAACTAACTTAGCGCATGCAGCCCCGAAAGTTGGCATATCAAGGAGGATGGAAAGCCCATTATATCAACTGTGCATTTCGCCATGAAAATAAAGTGACTGGGGGCTTCGAAATGTACTGATTTTCAAACGCTGAACGGAGATGCCATGTGAGACAGAATAAAAGCCAGAGGATGTGTTAATAAAATCGAACGAGTCTCGGCTGCCTTCAGCAAATGATCGTCCCGGAAAAAAAACGGACTAAGCATTAAGAAAGAAGTAACTTTAATCAAATTTAAGCTGTGTTTCATGATTCGGCTTAGTTTTTAATTCACGCCTTTCAGCTAGTTCCTGCTATGTAACTTCGGGACATGATAGTGCTTTTATTTCTTGTTGCGAATTATTCCTATGCTACCTACCGAGTTAAGAGGATAGTACAATTACATATTTCGGGCTCAGCTAGCACACGACAATGACATTTCTTCCTTCTGAGAGGTAGGCTGCCTTTTGTGTGGAATTCTCTAAGATTGCATTGGAGTAAGAGACCAACACCCCAAGCCTCTCGCTCGCAGAAGAGGTGGCTAGTTCAAGAAAAAAACTTACTCCTGCAGCGAGCATGGCGAGTTCTCCGTTCATAGGTGGAAAACGCACAGAAAAAAAATCGCTGAACAACTGCGTCTCATATGAGAAGGTTGCTGAATGTTACTGCGTACTTCTGATATGCCATGTATGCGCTTTGATTCGAGCGTGCGTTTTAATGAGGTAAAAAGGACATACTCGCCACACATCCTGGTGTACTAGTTTTCGAATTCAAATTTTGTCAGGCATTCCGAATGACATACCATGCAATAATTTCTTTTTGGTGGTATTTTCTTGCCCACTGTTTTCCATAGCCTTGAAGGGTTAACGTGGCTTTTGAAGAAAGAGTGACAATAGTCATTCCTAGTAGAAAGGTTTCATAGAATCCATATTGTCTATTACTTGGTAAAGAAATAATTTACAGGCATCGGGGGGATTTTTGTCTTACTTTCCGTTTGCATATCCGTTGCTTGTCTGCTTAACTATTAGTGTGTGAAAAATAGTTGAAGACACATTGACACGCATGGCTTCCGATTACAACTACAAAATAAGTATGTCGAGGCTTGTACAATGAAAACATGACAAGCAATTTTAAAAAAAATAAAGAATCAAAAATTAAGGTATTTTTCGGGCAAAGTTGGATCGAAATTTTGCATTACAAGCATCACATTTCACATGAATTGCTTGATTGAATATGGGCTACAGAAAAGGTATTGCCGGTCCGATGGAATAAATTTTTCTTCTGCAAGCATAGGAAATAACGGCAGGTACGGGAGGTTTTGGTCATAATTTTACTTTAACCTGAAGTCTAAAAGGCAGTCGGAGGACTCTATACCATCGCTGGCCGTATAAAAGTGGTCCCGTCTGTTTGGAGTTGTAAGTAAAGATTCTTGCCGATGAAGTTCGGCAGGTGCACGCCAATAGGCCTGAAGTAAGCCACTTTGTCAGGGGTTGAAGGTTTGACGTTGGAAAACTAAAGCTTACTGAAGAAACCTATGTCATAGGAAAGGATTCCAGCACATCGTTTAACAGAAAGAAAACTATTAAATAGTTTTGCTGTGTGTGCTATCTATGTTTATTATGGCCTTTTTTATCCATAAGTAGACATTTCTTTGTAGTGTTATTGGTTAAGCAAAATATACCACAAAGATTGATGCTCCTAATGAGACGAAATTGTCTACGACATATCGGTGTAACCCTGAATGCCAGGTTTATGACCACAATATTTCAAAATGGTCGCACTTTTTGGCCCCGGTGAGGTTGTCAGTAGAAATCTACGGCAATTATAGCTTGCAATTCTAGTAAAACCCGGTTTTAAATTCTTGTGTCCAGGCTATTTACTAAACTAAAAGCACATAAAAATACAGATGGGTAACTAGACCACTCTTCGGGCCTGAGGTTTGCCAATATGAAAACTAAAAGCATCGTTGGACAACAGGATCACTCCATCTGACCGCATCCCGAGGTCGCTTGCTCCTTTAGTAAGTAAGATAAGCGTCGAATGACCTTTGAAGTGAGCTGCTCCATCCCGAGTCGGCGTTCCGAGATGATACTCTCCGATTGAGAAATAGTCAGTTCATGGGTCCGTCGTCGTTGTTCCATTGTCCTGAGATTTTCTTGAGCCTCGGCCACCCTTCAGGAAGGAAACAATTTAAGATTCAAAACTATTCTCAGTAAGTCCGTAAATTTGTACTTTGCGAAAAGGGAACCGCGGAAAACTGTGGTATTCTGAAAGAGCTATCTTTAATTTAAGAATTTTACGGTTAGGCGTAGAAGATGGATGATGGTAGTTCATCCAGGTAAGATAGGCTCATTAAAATTAATTCCTAAAATGAACCATTTGATCTTCAATGAGCGTTGTAACCCCCTTGCCTTCGTATTAATTTATTTCGAAGAGTTTATCGGTAAATGTTGCTCTTTCAAAAACTTCAAAATAAATCGGACTATAGGGTACATGTGATTCAGTATTGACTGGATGCTCAGACAACTTTAATCGCCATGCTGAGCAGACGAAACCAAACATATAAGGCACATAAACACCGTTACATAGTGACGTGATACTTGGAATGCATGCAGTCCCTTAGGGGTTGAAGTAGGTTTTTACTTGCATTCGACACACGTAAACACCTATCTGAATTTCTAAGCATGGAAATGCGCAAAACGTAGGAGGAGTAAAATTAACTTGGTACACTCGTCTCACCTGCGAGAGGCTTCCGATAGATCAGCTTCCGTGTGCCTTAGAAGATCCCTCTTCTCCTCCACACTCTTCAGAACATCTCTTAATTCGGCCTCTCGTTCTCTCTTCTGTGTTTCGAAATTTGCAACCTTTAGGATTACACAAAATTAACCGCAATGAGCCCGATAATCACCATGACGCTGTTTGATAAAAGTTAAACAACAGCTTCCCACGAAAAGATCAATCTTAGTGAAAGAAATTGTGAAAAAGAAGCCGGTGAAGAATAAGAGAAAGATGTTCCTCACATCTGCAAAACTTTTCGAAGCCGATGCATTCGAACATGGGGGGAACTTTTGCACGATGCAACCACTAAACTCGCTAAACTGAATACTCAATTAGCATATATTTTTTCCTATTGAATTTTAGATGGCCTAGTAAATTAAGATATATTTTAACGAAAAAGTAGGCAAAATAGTCGTTCTTGTACTTCTTTGGTAATGAATTGTCCTTTTAAATGTTACAAGCAGAGGAAAAGTATGCCAATAGTCTTTAAAAGTTTGGTAATTATGCTAGTTTTAAGATATTTTAATGTTCCTTCAGATAGCGTCCTATTTGTATGTTTATTGGTGCCCTACATGAAGCATACAAAAAGTTCACATCGATTGGTAAACGCAAATTTCACAGAAGATATGGTTTAAAAGTATTTGGGAATGGAAAAAAATTAAAAACTGAATGTACCCTTCCTTCAAGTACAACCTTTAGAGAAGACGTGATTTTCTACCAAGCGAGTACAAGAAGGCGAATTTTTCTAATGTTTTCAGTAACATATATCTGAAGGTATAGGAGCATTGAAAATCAATAGAAAATATATATGGTACTTAAGTAGTCATTTTCACGGAGTTTTAGCTTTTGCAAGTGGGTGAGAGGATGTGAATTCAAAATCCGGAATCCTGGCGTTTGTGACATACATTGGGATTACGTTGAAAGGAATTTAATCAGACGACCCCAGAAGAGTAATTTTTCCTAATCGAAAACGTATTCTATAATTTTCGTTATCATTTCACGAGATTGATCATACGATTTATGCCGACGTCAGGACGCACTCAAATAGAGCCCACAATTTTCGATGGCCGATCTCACTGCAGTAGTGGCGGATGAAGATAAAAAAACGCTTGGCTAACTCAAAAGTCTGAAGGAGTTAGAGAATTGATCGACTATGTTGGGATGGCGGATTTTTTTGCGGTCATAAAAAAAATTGAGTACTATCAAGTTAAGCCTACTATTACACTCTCCAGCGAAGGTGAGACAACCCCACTGACGAAGAAGTTGCTGATTGGTTAATGGAGCATCTAATGGGTGTCCTCAAACACCTTTCCGTTATCTATAAAGAAGTTGTCTAGCAAATTCTTCAAGCGGACATCAAAGCCGAAGCCGATCGCCCTTCTTCTCTGCGGAAAACAATCTAGGAAGTGCAAAAATGTTTTCAGCGGAAAAGCGCCGGGCGCAGAAAAATTTACCACTCATGAATAAGCTTACTTGACTGCGCTAAAAAAAATGTGGTGAAAAGGGTGTGTCTAACAAGGCTTAAAAGATGCAACTAGCGTTATCCTATACAAACGGGGAGAAAATCGTTATATCTGCAAAAAACACAGCAGTCGTTCTTCTCCACACTGAGGGTAACAAATTTTCCCGTGTCCTACTCAATGGTCTGCACATACATTTGTAGCAGGAACACCGTTAAGAAACACACTACTGATACCGGAAACACCGTTAAACTATGGAGGCAGCCGGCCAACTACAGGAACCTGGCCAGGAAATACAAATCGGCCTTCATATCATAGCAATCGTCTCTGTAAAACCAGTTGGAAAGCAAAAACGACCGGTCTAGGGGACATTCGCGACGACAAGTGGAGAAAAGCAGGGTTTTTCACTCGCTCTCACCCTCACCAGTCTCGTGTTCTTCCCCATACTGACGACCATCTGCCGTGCAACTGCAAGGAATGAGAATTGTCTGTCAAAATGATGAATAACTCTTCATTATTGCACGCTGAAGGCATCTTCCGCAGTCCTCAAAGCATATCGGGACAAATGGTCACATTTTAATTGCTCCTGTTTTGTGTAGTCATTATGGCATTATCACTAAACTGATGTCCGAAACTCCTCAACCTGCGTATAGGGAGAGAGGACCAATTTGTGTGTACTATGCGTAGGCCGGCTGCTCAGCTTTCTCAGGCACTATGCCCACGTCTGCCTCCGAGCAGCATCCAGACTTTGTCTTCAAATCGGAGAACGGCGGATGTGAGGGAGGGTGAGAGATAAATGCGGGGAAAGTCAGATTTGCCTTCTATTAATCCCCGAGCAACTCGCCGCTGTAGAGCTTTCCCCATGAGGTGGCGGTGTAGGCCTTTGCTTTCGACCGTCAAACTATTGGGTCGTAAAATCCCTAACAATATCAGGTTGAAATGGACGCAGCCCGCCCTCTTTCGTTGACTGGACGAACTATGGCCTTGTTAGGCCTTTGCATATTACTGAGGAGTTACCAATCCAAGATAGGTTTTCTAGCAGAGCAAAAAGTCTACAACCGGTGATGCCCGAAATGCAAGTCGTATAAATATTTTTTCATGTGTAGATAGTCTTTTCAGGCAGGGTAGGTCTGAGCTGTTGTTAACTGGAGTTGACTTATGCTATCTTCGGCCATCAAATACCCATCTGGTGGATTCTAGATTGATTGCTTAAGAAATCCTGCTTCGGCAGTCAGCCTACAGTATCAGAATTGGTGGATTCCATACGTTGCAGTAGACTGTGCGGGTAATTTCAGCCAAGTGTGATAAAATTCACGGCTCCTTGTGAGGGCCTCGTTGCTCAGTTGGCCAGAGCGTGGCTATACTAAAGCCTTCCTCTTGCTGGCGTGGGTTCGAATCCCTCCAAAGCAGCCGATTTTTTCACAATTGGGTCAATTGAATTATTCAAATCTACCAAAATCCTCTACTTAATACCAAAAATTCTACATGAAAGTGCGCATATATTCTAAACGGCAGCTCTCTCAGGCATCCCTGACTATCTCAGTTGTTATTTGCTTTGCTGCCTAATAAGTGACTAAATTTCAGTCGAAATTGGCTTGCGCTGCCAAGTCCAAGGCATTAGGGTGCGCCTATCATGTGACACTGATTCGGCCCATTGAAAATGGAGGTAGAAGTTATAATTTGACAGCCATATAATCGGAAAAGGACAGGCGAGGCCTTCTAAGCATTTGCAGTATTTTAATTTATCCTATTACTGCGACTAACAAAACGCACTGAAGAGTATTAAATAGGGAAAGATAATAACCTGGGATTTGAGATCAACAAGTTGCTGAGACGTCAGTGTGAGTTGGTGTCCAATATTCTCCAGCTCCAATTTCTTAGTGGTGGCAGACTGTTCCAGTTTATCGACCTCCTGCATCAGTTGACTCGACTGAGCCTTTTCATTATCTTTCGCTTTTCTAGAAGGGCATTTTACAGCCAGAAAAATAAGTTTAAAAAGAATTAGCGAAGTCACTGATTCAGAAGAAGACCCCTAGGCCTAGGAAACTTTAGGTGCACAATAGCTGGTCTAGCTTATGAAACGTCAACGGACATTTTGAAGTGTGATTTTATTCGAAAGGATTACCTAGGTGTGGTTTTTAAAATAATTCACATGCAACGTACGCAAACGGGTCAGAATGTTGTCTTTCAACTCAGCCAATTTGTTATCACTTGCGACAACCACATTCAGTAAAAATGCCCATTGAATTAGTATGACGCTTTTACTTGAGTTTTGATGGCTACATAAATTCAAATACATATTATAAAAAACACGCACAAATATATTCTTTCTTATACTCATTTGATAGAATATTGCGCATTCTTCAAAATATTCACTTACATAAAGGTTATCTTTTGGTTTTAAAAATCTTCAATTCCTGAATACTTTTGAACCCGACTTGCAGATGTGTTTGCGCACAGTGTTTTCCCAACTAAATGTTTTTATACGTTCCAGGTAAGGGAGAATCCTGCATTTCTCCATGAAATTGTGAAGATCTCGTATAGGGCTCATAATATTTTGCAATGTATATGCAACATGTTGAATAAATTCATAAACGACATTAATAATAGGCTAGATAAGATGCTGTGATTTAACGTTTTACTGTCTTAAAAATATCATAATAACAAAACTTCTTCAAGATAAAAAAATGTTCCCTCCTTCAAGTATAAAACTTTGAAGAAAGCCTAATTTTCTTTCAGAGGCGTGCAAGAAAGGATATGTTTGGGCATGTTTATATAAAATTCATTTTAATTTCTATAGCTATTAAAATTGTATTACTTAGACAATTATATTCTAACGTGTTTGCTTTTCACAAGTGACAGAAAATGGACTTTTTTAAAAGCCAACATGCTGTTCTGACGGAAATATACGCTGATTATGCTGCGGTCAATACTACAACCCAACCTAAGTAATCTCTTAAAATAGAAAACACATTTCAGAATATTGGGGTTAAGTTTCATTAGACATGTCAAATACCGTATGAAAATGCAGTGTTTCATCTGTTTATAAATCTTCACTATGGGGCGACAATAAATTCCAGGATAGAATAACCTAGAATTCGTGAGCGATTTATTCAAACTTAAAAGATATATCTGCATTTACAGGCTGCACTTTCTGTGCCAACAAGGCTTTAGAAATTTGCCTAAAAAACCACAGGTTTGCGTGAATGACCGCAAAATGAACAAGGTTAATAAATGCATAAACGATGCAGGCAGTAAAAATCAGATATGAGTTAAAACCCTCACTAACAGCCAGCATCTTGTAGTAGGTACTTCGTGACGCCTACCTGTTAGAAGCATGTTCTGAAAGTAAAGCTTTCGTCTGCGCATTGGCTTGCAGCAGTTCCTCCTTGCTGCGAAGCAATTCCTGTGTAAGTTGACTCACTTCTTCTTCGCGTTGCTGAAAAAAACAACAACAAGAAGAGGATAGGTGTGCGTTTAGGACGCATACACGACGGTCGCCCGGGTGTAAGGAGACTCACCTTCACAAGGGCCTCCAATTGCAGATTCTTCACCTTACTCTCCTCAAGCTTCTTCTGAAATTACCCACCGGAAAAGAAAATTTTTATGAGTAAGATATGTTTCCTAGTCGGAAGTTAGAAATGGCGTTAAAATCGTAAGTATTTGGTGCTTGATTTGAGAGTGACTTCGAAAATAGGGGGCGCGTACATTTCTTGCTTTTAAAATGCACCATCCATTTTCTAAACGTCGCCAAATCGCGTCATCAGTCCGATAAAAGACTCGCGCAGGCCATTAGTATGAGGAGAGTGAGGAGGAAGGGAAGCCGATACTGAAGACTGTCTCTTCATGGCAAACCAGAAAATTTCCCCAGATACTAAGTATGACGTGTCTGCAAATATCACAATGCACTAAAACTCGTAACTCGGAAGGCTAACAGCTAGCCAGTGTACTCGATCCTCATTTAGAGCCGATGTTAGACCGACAAGGGTTCACTCTTAATGGGGCAGTCATAACATTATCGATTGCACCAGACCTGAGCTCTTCCCATAAATGAGACCTAGCCGGTGCTGAGATATGGACCGGATCATGTGTTTGGACATGAATTGTTTAACTTTTTCATACGAACGCCATCACTGCGAAAAATTAGCTAAGCACTGGGGGACTTTGTCGACAGCAACAGCCTTCATCTTGAAGTCTACTACGGAGGTAAAGGAATTACGGTCAACGCTAGCAAGGCATAATACACTTGGAACAACTGCTGATTAGGTCTTCCATGACTTTGATGTTCAACTTGTTGTTATTCGTAGATGGTCATTTCCTTGCGAAGAAGGAGACACGATCACTGTAACAAGACCTTTATTAGCGAGACATTTCGGATTCTACCACGAATCCATCATCAGAGATACAGTCAGATAATGGTATTTGGAATTTTGAAGGTTTCGCAGCATTTCCTTACTTACTCCCTTACTTTTGACTCTGAGCACCGCCTATAGGATCTGCTTAGTCCTGATAAGACAAGATTATTGATCTACTTGTACCATTTCAATAAAAAATCAGACGACATGTACTTCTGCATGGACATGGCAATTATAAGTGTTCCATTTCCGGGATTACTAAGAGTCTTAGAAATGCGTTTGGGCGGGCCGCGGTTCAAAACAATACAGTTCTTGAATATTTAAAAAAATACAACATCCGCATGCTTGTAAGCAAGAATGAAAAACGAAAAAAGAAAGCAAACCTTTTTGTGCAAAATGTTTTGCTGCAGCTGCTCATTGTTTGCCTGCAGTTGCTGTAGATAGTCTTCTAAATTGTGGTGTTCGGCAACATTGCAACACAGATTCCCCGGTTGAATTATACGAGCCACCTCAGTAACATCACTGGAGCCGTAGGCGCGGTGGGTCGCGGCACCGGCTGCGACAAAAGAAGTAAAAATAAATATCACTATCTACTAAAAACGACTAAGTAGAGCTGATTTATTGCCTCAAGACAATCAGTCTTCATCAGTTAGTGCCCCATCGTTGTCGCGCAGGAAGGCAAAGCTTCACCTATTAAGGTCGGTCCTTCCGAAACCTGAACAGCGTCTATCAGTGAAATAGTTATTGTTCACTAGGCTTTAATTACAGTCGGTTGAGTTTAATTGCAATACGATACATCCAGATACGGCATATTATGAAAAAGAAGTTGATTTCAATCATGGAGGCGAATGTTTGCATTCCATGTGTGTATAAATGAATAAGAAGAAGGTTTTTCGTTCAACAGAATCATGGCTTTTATTCGTCTGAGCTTTCGAACTCTTACTGGAGTCCATCGTCAGAGATAAAACGGCAACAAAAATGAGGGCTCAATCAGACACCAGTGGCGCCAATCGAATAAAGTCATGATTCCGGTGAAGTTTATTTCACTTATGCAGAAAATCACTAAAAGTTATCCGTTGGTGTGCTTTGTGTAGTTTAAACTTTCCGTAAAGATGTGGAGCCTTTTGATTGGCTTAGTAAAGCCATTATATTTCAGCGAAACTATCATAGGTACGAGGCTCAAGATATGCGCAAGAGAGATGTTAACGCCAATGCTGAGGTCAGATTCCGGCCCGCCCCTATGCACGATAACTTAATTCAACTCCAAAGCACTCAATGAAATACGGTTTACCATACGTCATGCAAATGTTTAAACATTGTTTGTGTGATAAAAAGCTACAAAATTGCCTATAATTACGGCGACTTCGCTTCAAAGGAAGCCAGAAAGGTAAAATACGAAAAGATTTGGCGAAACAGGTGACGCATTGAAAGTGAAGAGATCACCGAAAATGTCCTGCATAGAATAATTTTTTACTAACTATTGAATCCAGCAAATAGGAATTTCCAAAGCAATCCATACTCACCATCTTAGAAGTCCCTAGTCTTGACGAGTTACTCAATAAGTCAATAGCCCACGGAAAAAGGCAACAGGATCCAGGCAAATACAGCAAATGAAAAATACTAACCCTGACCGCGGTCGAGATTCAAGCTGTGCTGAACAGTTGAAACACCAGTAGTTAAATGTTCCACCTCATCTACCTTCGTGTTCACTAAATATGAAGAAGAAAATATAAATTTAACTATGTTCGTGGGAGAAGGAGTGTTAGACAAACAGGCCTAAGAATAACATACGATAGTTCAACCGTCGAATTCGACTATGTCCACCGTATGCTCCACACCAGGTAGCGCAGGGACGATGACTTGCGCGTGAATTAGGTTTAAGTGATAGTAGCCTTGCGCTGCAGCTACCGCACTCTCTCCTCCTCCCCCACCTGAGCCCGGCGCAATGACCAGTCAAGAAGACCGGAGATGGGAGAGGGCGCAGGTGGCTGGCGCGGCCGGTGCTGCCCCTGGGCGTATCACTACACCTGGCTTGGATCCCACAGAGTGGGAGTGACATAAAGGCCATATTAAGAAGGAGCCATTGCAGCCTGACTCTCAGTCCGCCAGTCAGCCACTTCACACAAAATACACATTGGGCTGACCCCGCGGTCCGGGTTATCCCGTCAGTTGGAAACCTTCCAAACCACGGCTTTTAGCGCACCGTGATAGTTTCAAGCGCGTCAGATTGTTTATAGTGAGGAAAATGCGCTGATCTGTCGACCTCACTTTCTCCCCCAACCCCCACAATCAGACCACAGTCCGAGCCGGTCAGTTGTCTGATGTGGGAGTGGGCGCATTGGCTGACGGGTCGGCGTACCCGTCTTCTAGCGCCACAGCACGACCTGATCCCCATTATGCACACATCATGATTCACTAAAGCAGGAAATATGGAGGAAACATCACCGTCTTACTCCCAGTCCACTGGTCAGCCACTCGAAACACACAGAACATACGCTGGGCCGACGACGTGGTCTGTTGAAGCACTAGATTGGCAGCCTTCCAAGCCATGGTTTCTAGGAAACCGTGATTTTTTCAGGTACGTCATGATGATGGTGAGGGAGTTATCTATGTATTGGTGTAGGTAGTGTGCGCTGATGTGGCTTAGCCTCCGGTGGTTTACGGCAGGTTGTCATGGATGCGCATGTGACCGAATAGGCCTATGCGATGAGTAAATGTGCAAGGGCAGTGAGGGCAGTGGAGACGGCGATCTCTGCTGTGTGTTGGTGCTCCAGGCACTGGTTCACCAGTCTCTGTACGATGGATTCGCAAGTGACCAACCAGGCCGATGCGTGAGGTGAATAACATAAACATATCAACAATGGCCGTAGGTAAGGTAAAAAACATTAGTTGCAGAGGCAGCTTCTCCCAGCTAACGTTCACTTCCCTTCATCCTGTCCCATTTGTTTGCCAACTCTTGCCATTTCCTAACACCACCAAGCCTCATGGGAGTACAGAACCCATATCTTAAGGTAGTTGCGACCCGTGTGCATTACCGAGCTTCTGACATAGGCCTCTTAGTCTTAATCTTATTCGCAGGAGTCCCATCCAGACTACACAAAAATCAGAAATCGACAAAGACGAGGGAGACTGGAATGGCTATTTCTAGTTTATTAGCCATAGTCAGCCAGCCAGCCAACCGCAGGTGGTGCCTCAGCCGGGGATCGAAACCGCTGCTGGCGGAGCTCGAGGGTGAGCCCCTAAGGCACGACGGGACAAGTGAGTCCTGTAAACTATCGGTGAGCACTCATCTACCATTACAAAAAATCCCCGAGCGTGGTTGGTTCAGATTACTCTGATGAATACAAATACGGTTTATTACTCCCCTCCAGTTCAGCAAGTCTCTTAGATGATAAAGGTGTGCGTCGAGAGTTCTTCTCAGCTTCGATTCTAAAGACACGATCAGCTTGTTTGCAACTTTATATGCTGGAACCTATTTTACCACACACTGCCCGCTGAATTCTCAGTCAAACAGTCTCAATCATGTCCTCAGTAAAAATCGAGTCTCTTACATCTCTCCTCGAAGCGTACTTACATTCTGTCAAGATCACTCCACGCATGTTTTTAAGTCACTCAGTAGTGCCCTTCTTTCTGTAAACTGTTGCCTCTGTTCCGAAAAGAGCGTCATTTTCAGAGGTGAGATGACGTGACACGATTTTTGATAGAGGTTTACCCTTCATTTGGCAACTAGAAGGCTTTAGGTAATTTTAGTTACTGTAACTACTGCATTAATAAACTCCCATTTTGGAGTGCATAGATCGAGTTAAGTGCGCTAGCGAAAACTTTTAGGCTCCAGTTTGCATTTTTCATAACCGCCTGATTTTTAGCACAAGTATTGGCGCGGTGGTGCTATTACACCGACTAGTAATCACTCTGATAGAAGGACGTTAACTGATCACGTTTTGGCTAGTAATATATGCAAAATAAAATTACTGACAATATGAAACTGGAATGATCACTTCCGGCCTATTAGCCAGCGATAAACAACCCCAGGTTTCACAACCCTCGAGGTACAAACCCGCAACCAGTTGGTTTGAAGCAACGGGTTCATTCTTCGGTCGGTTGCAATCGAGCATAAAACCAATGATAGCGCAGTGTTCATAGATCGCGCTACGGGACATTTTCGTCCCTTTGTGCCTTGGGGTTAAATCTAGGACCCTGTTAGCTGACTTTATAGCTGATTACTGGCAGCCAATAAGCCAAAAACGGCCATTCCACTCCCTCTTGTTCTTGTTAATTATTGTACTTTGTTTATGATAATTGGCGTTTTAAGCTGTGATAGCAAAAATTATTTCGACATGTAGCTCCAATTAGAAAGGTGAGCCGATGCAAGTGGCTTGATAGTCTAAAGAGGCCAAGTATTTCGATGAATTCTAACATCAGCAGGGATATATTAACGAATCTCTACCGGAATAAAAGCAGTTAAAGTAAACCACGAAAAAGTAAGTAATCGAAAGTTGACAAAGGTGCTTTCAACGCACCCGATAAACGAAATCTTTGTTGAAATCAATGTAAAAACCAGGCATAAACTCGTTTACGAAGGTGTAACTCCCTTCTGTTTACTCGAAAAAGAGGCTTCATCGTCCAGATGACAATTTTTTTTAATTGAAAGCTATAAGAGTATGCACTTCACCTCATGACGAAATCAAAGTTCTTTGAAGGTCTCCTCTTGATGCTTAGAAGGGACGTCACATATACTCGGCACCTATTACGGCCTGGCGATGTTAAGGTAACATTTGGTGACAAAAGAGACCAGCGGAAATAAGCGAAAACAAATATATACAAGATTAGGCAACTGGTGGTAACATATCCATGTATTCCGGAAGCAAGGCGAAAATAATTTGGCGGATCTTCTGGATATGAAAACCGGCTGTAACTATGCCCAGAAAGCGGGTTAACGCCGGAACCATATGTGTGCACCGGGTACGACTAAGCACAGTTTTCGTATGTCTGGGTGGGAAGCAGTGAATGACAGAAATCTAAAATTTAACCCCGCCGGAAACGGGACCGCACCCAAGTTAGCAGATTCAGCAAAACAACGACACCGAACGTCAAATTCACACTCACAACTCAATGCAGCGACGGGCCTCACCAGGGGCATAGTAACTCGTGTAGCGCCAGCAAAAAAGATAGATAAATGGGTAGATAGAGCCACACAGAGAGTAGAGAACCACAGAGCGTTCAAAAAGCCAGTCCAAGAAAGAGCGCTTAAACGGCAGAATGCATCATAGATTAGCGGGGCTGATGAGAAGGTAAGTGCAGGGCGTTGTGCCATGGAGTAAACTAAAGTCTGACTTGAGTTACAAATTTTCGTCCGCAAGATAGTCTGCCCAAGTGTTAGCTGAACTATTACCCTTAAAAAAACTGTTCAAACCTCGCACGGGCTCCAACCCAAGTTACTTTTTTCAACATCGGTTTACCTTAACAACCAATTATAAGCCCGTTTATGGAAGAAAAGCTGATAGTCTACAAGGTTTTGGAGGTGCTCACAAGTGTGCGACTCCCAGGGTTTCTCAGGTTGCAGTGATGTAACAAAATAAAGTTGAATATATTTTAGGTAATAAGCACCTCAATTTTAGATATACACATTCCACAGCGACTTTGCTCATTTTCCTAGGTCAAAAATATCAACACCAGCCAAATATGGGCTTCACATGGACCACCGGGGGACTCAAGATCCCTCAACTTTCTGTTTCGGCATTCCTGCCGCTGCGAAATTGTGAACTGGCTTCTAATCGCACAAATTAGCAGTCATGTCCAAGAAGGTGACTTCTCAGAGCATTAAATATAATCACTTAGCATTAGCTCCACCAATTAACCAACTATCCCACATTTAGGGCCTCTAAGATTCTGTAAATTGCACTTCACCGAAAACTGCTCATTTGAAATGCATAAGAAAGCAGAGCAGTGTGTTGAAGGCGGTGCATAGGATAGATAATCAACCTGCAGCCGGCTAGCTTACTTTAAGGAAACACTCTTCAAAGCTTTTGGTGTATTCAACGCTTTCTAACAAAAATAATGTTATGTATTGTTTTCGATTATCGTTTTACAGCAGATCAGAGGGAACAAGGAGTGTCCGGAGCACGATCTGACCTCAAAAGTAAATACAAGTTTTAGGAATATAATGTTGCATGTGTAGCCTGTGATAAGTCCCGAGGCAAGTCGTCAGGGCGAAGTCGTCGATGGCAAGAAAGATTATATTAATTATGACAGAAAGGTTAGCTTGTTCAGAGAATAGAACAAAGGAGGGCGGTGCGGAAGTGGCCTCCATAAAAGAAGCTTAAAATTGAAAATTTTAGTGAGTTTACAGACGGGAAATATGGAAAAGGTAATCGTTTCCGTAGAATGAATGGTAAACGGCTAACTTTTATGGTTTTGTTGATACGGTCGGAATCAATGCGAAGGCAGGTGCGCTCATTTTCCAAACGCAAACATAAAACTCTGAAAATAAATTGCGATAGTCTCTTTTTTATGGCTGTTAGACACAAAGTCAGTCTTTTGGTGTCCCATTTATTAATCGAGCTTAATGACCCATCCACAGATAACCAAAATAATACCGACTGAAACAGGAGACAGCAGTCAACAAAAATTGACGGATAAGAGACAACGACGCCACAATAAAATCGGATATCATGAGAGATAACATGGGTGAGAGCTTTAGATGGAGGTTTGTTTGACTTGATAACAAACCAAAAATTTTGTTATTCTGGGCGAAACAATTACTTCATAAGTCAGAGAAACTGGCTTCAACCATCCAGCTTTTCCAAAAGCCAAATTCACAACAAAACAGTAGATTTTTCTAATGGAACATTATTTTGCTTCAGAACTGAAGTGTCTCATGCCGGCAGTGGCACGCAGGATGCGCATAAAATCAGTCAGAAACATTGATTTGCCGCTGGAAGAAAATCGGTCAAGTTATGCGACCAGAAAGCCTCCGTTTCAAAAAAAGTCGAAACGGCGGATGCATTTTTTACGCCTGTGAAGAAACCGACACCCGTAAGACAAACTGCAGCTCCTGGGCGAAGCTGGGTGCAATTCTAGAACGCCTTGGTGAGACTACGACAGTTCGACCGTCGTAGTCCGACGATGTCCACAGTATACTCCATGGGAAAGTGGAGCAGGGACGGGGACTTGCGCGTGATTTAGTTTAAAGTGATAGTAGACTTGCGCTGCATCTACCGCACTCTCTCCTCCTTCCCCACCTTAGCCCGGTGTCAAGAAAGAGTCAATAAGACGGGAGGCGGGAGAGGACGCAGGTGGCTGGCACGGCTGGGTCCCCTAAGTCCTAGCCGCCCCTTGGCGTGCCACCACACCTCCATGTTCGGCATTTGCTTTGGAAGCGCAACCCGAATAACGCCTGCCGTGCCCTAATGTGGCCCCCGTGTTGGTCCAACGCATCTACCACGTGACCCGTTTAGGGGGCACTTGGTGAGACTAAGCGTCCTAATCACACTCTGGGAACAGTGAGAAAAAACTGCAAACTGGGGCTCAGAGGCAGTGACTTTGGGTTTCAGAGAAAATACCTGTCCGGCGACTAGAACAGATGACTGATTTGTCGGATAGGGACAATTATGAAGTGAAGGAGCAGTCACGGAAGTCCAGTTGTCTGTCCTCCGCAGACTGCGAAAAGTCATATGACAAACCATTCATAATTCTATTTCTTGAAGTAGATTGCCTGTCTGTAGACAGTATACATTCGGCCGTCAAAGTTCAAAAAAACAACACTTTATTAATGGTCAAGGTAATGAAGCAGGAATTTATAATAATTTTATCCTAGTAAGATAAAAAGTTGTCCGTTGACGTCACTTCTTCCGGTTCACGACCGGTTCCGAATATCGTGTTCGCATTTGGTTGGCCACCTTCCGGTTTCACCACACCGTCATGACTCCTAATGATGAAACACTCGTTACTCAAATCGTTATAGAGAGTTGTTTACGTGTTTCTAAATGTCTATAAGCATGTCTCGTTAAGAGTACTCTGGGGACCACTCCATGATTTTCCAAATCTCCTCCTCCTTCGTTTCAGCGATGGTCTCGGTGGGTTAAGCTGTGCGTTGAGGGCGCTTCATAGCTTGGATTATAAACACACGTGCCCTTGGTTTACAACTACATGCGGAAACCCACCTTCTGAAACGCATCTCTAGGGCAATCGGTAGTGTCTTTTTGCAAACTTTAACTGGTTTGCCAATGGAGACGTCTTATTTTGGGATTCAAAGTTTCGGATGTCATCTCCTTAGCACGGTTTTCACCCAGCCGTTAGCTCCTTCTCGGTTTTCGAAATAAGTGCCTATTGTGTCCGCCAATGTGCAATGCCCTTGTGGCTGCCTAGCTGGAAGCTTTAGAATTTTCAGTTCACCGGTTTTGCATACCTTGGTTGACTCGGACTCCTAAATTTTATTTGTGCTTCTTATGGATTTCTGGCAGTACACACGAATTTGGCCATCAGACGGCCAACGAATGAGATGTTTGAAATGTCTTAAAGGGATTTCTTCTGGTCCATACACTTTCTATGGTAACGGTAGGTTATGTACCGCACCAAGAAAACTAGAACTCAAAGGCACGTGTTTTGCTTTATGCTCGAATATAGAAAAATGGGCAATTCAATATCGATGCAACAGTAATCTTCCGAAGCCTTTGCGGGTGAAGCCGTCAAAGAAATCATCCCCGGGCTTTCACGTTGCTATCTGCTATGGCTATCAAATTCTTGGAGCCTTTATAACAGATGTACGCTTTCAAACTCGTAAGTTCAATGAGCAGAATGGACACCACACGCAATTTTGCAAGGACTGTATTCACCTTATATTACCTACTGTAACGCCCCATCCGTAAAACATCTACCACCACCGGTCCCGTATTACACAAGCCTGGGGTTTCTGGCCTTCTTGGTGCTGTGCATAACCTACCGTTACGCATTTTACATATTAACTTGAAATATTCCCTTAGACTGGGTTCCTCCTCACACACACATAACGAAATGATGGAAGGCTTGAGCGAATACCCACAGAAACGCTTTTTTTATCGCGAAGCAGCTGTCTGTACATGCTTTACGTACGTTTTGGAATCAGGTAGTGTATGTCTAAAGGGCGGTAGCGGTCATTAGTTTTGTCAACTACTGTGCCCATTCCCCGCACCTGACCGGCTCGGACGGTTGGTGGGGCCTTGGAATGGGAATAGAGAGTGAGGTTGACGGCTCAGCGCAGTCTCCTCAATAGAAAGAATCTGACGCGGCTGAAATATCACGGTGTGCTAAAAAGCTGTGATTTGTAAGATTGTTAATCTGGCTGTTCCGCGCGGTCAGCCCAGTGTGTGCGTTTGTGTGGAATGTCCGACTGTTGGACTGAGACTCAGGCTGCAATGGCTCCTTCTTAATGTGGCCTCTGTGGCACTCCCATTCCATTAAATCTGAGCTTAGGTGTGGCGGCGCGCTTTGGGCGGCTCCGGCCGCGCCAGCCACCTGCGCCCTCTCCCATCTCCGATCTTCTTGACACCGGGTTCAGATGAGGGTGGAGAGAAAGTGTTGTAGATGCAGGATGTCTGCTCCGCACTAGATCTCGCACAAGCCACTGTCCTTGCGCCACCTTGCTGTGGGGCGCATGGTGTACCTCATCGAAACCGATTTTCGGACTGACATCTAAGTAGGATACCATCATCTCTGTGCAACAACTATTGCGCGTGGTTCGAAATTCCGTTCATCAATTTAAAAATGGCAGCCTTGTGAAAGAATGCTGAAGAAAGATTGTAATGCCGCAAATTATCAGGAAAGCAGTTCACTCTTACTGATTTTTTATGAGATAGAAGGCTGTCAGAGTTCACCAAATCGCTCTTTTAGGTGATCGTGATGAGCATTCTGACTAAATTCGGGACCAAGAGTCTCTTCAAGTCCAATGTTATTTTATTGGATGTCTGCACATGCTACTTGAGGTTCATCAGGAACGCCCGGGCAGTGAACTAAGTTATGCTGCTGTGAGGCTCCATAAATGGAAAGTGCAGAAAACATATAAACCGAAACGATTTATAAAAGGCTCACCGGGAGGAACTGTCAGAAGGCGATTAACCGTTTCGCTCAGTTTGGCCATTTCTCGTTCCTGTTGATGTAGTGCGTTCCTTATTTCTGCTAACTCCTCCCGCTCTAAATATGGAATATAAAAGTTGGAGCGTTCGATAAAGAATTCGCCCTCAGACTCTCCATTTAGAAAATGCGGACAGGAACTATTTCGAGTATATGAAAAGCGAAATTTATTGCACGTCTAGGTCCCTGAATACGGACCAAACGTACCAGGGGCGTTTTTAATCACAGAGACTGCCTGTGTGAAACTTTCGTATTGTTGCACTTAATTGAAAAGCTCAGACTGATTTTCACATCCTAAGCTGCTTTTCATTCATTTAAAATGGTCTCGCAGATCCCGGAAGATCAAGCTCTTGAAACCTAATTCAGCAGTAACTACAGTCTCACTCATTTCTGAGGATCGTATGAAGTCGAACATTTCAAATAGGAAGGGTTTCAAGAGAATTATTTTCCACTTTGTAAGACACAGGTGAAATTTATAACTTCGTGGAAAACGTTTATTGCTGACAAACATTTCCACAAAATAGCGTTCCTATTTGAACTTATTGACAGCGCCCATTTGCGAGAGACATCCGGCAATGCAGACCAATCTTTTGCGCAAACGGGAACTTCCTGCAATTGGCACTACTCACAGTCAGTTTGATGGAGGTTCGCAAGCAGATGGGCGGACGCTAATCACAAGCACCCCTCCATCCGTAAAACTCCTCATCCTTTTTCATTCTTCTGGTTATCCAGTCTACACGAAAAGCAGGCGCCTGACTATTTCCGTCCATGAAAATTTTTTTTAAACGCATTTTTTCGGATGAAACTGACTACCTAGACGCGCTTTGTCCATTTATTTACCAAGTAGCCAATCAACCACAAAATTATACGGGACCAGTGGCAACTTACTTAAAGTGCATGCATGATGACCAGACTACCATCCGGATTTTTTATAAGGTGTTTACACAAAGTAACAACAGGTTTTTCTTGACTGGCATTGACACAGGTAGAATGGCAGGGTGGGATAATTGACTGGGGAGTATGTTACCTGTGTGCTAAACTTAATAGACAAATAAGTATTCTCCTTCGAGTTAAAAGTTGACTTAAGTATCCCAATTAGGTTTTTTCAGTTTCGATGCATGCTTAGAATCCCAGTCAACCGAATACCTTAATACCACGAAGGACGAGTTACATTCTGTGAACTAGCGTTAAGACGGCCATTCTTCTAATCCAAAACGGGAGTCGAACGGATTGTATTCTATGGATCAAGTATATTCCAGGTATACCGATAGGTTTCCCTTAAAAAATAAAGTTTACTGGGCTTCCAAGCCCATTTTATATTTTCGGAAAACCAAACAAAGGACGAATTCTCGCATATTCCCGCAGCCTCCGCCTTTGTTAGAAATTGATATCAGGTCACCTTACTAGTCTGAGAATTTTGGTTACCTACTAGCCCGAAAAATACTAGACATGCTGGTAACCCGTATAAGCACTGCTAAGGCCTCCGGATTTCGAGTTTACGCGAAATTAAAGCTTCCATTCTATCTTCGTGGCTCGGATTTTGAGGAATTTCTTGACACAAAAAGCCACTTTTGGTCTGTTACCTCCTGCACCGATACTACTTACCATATCAGCCAAATTTAAGATGGACGCTTTGAAGTCGTCCCCACAAGGTAACCCAGGCCAACTAAGATAGCAGGACGAATCTTTGCCCAACCGTCTGATAAATAGCCTTTTGGTACATACATATGCACAGCAGGATGCTGGAATCTCGTTTCCGGCCACTGCCTCTCACAATAATTGTTTGACTGTTAAATTGAATGTTTTAGAAAGATGGTCTTTTAAGAAGTGACGGCATACATATTAAACTATGTAGACCAAAGTTGGCTAAAATTTATTCTACCCTGGTTGTTGAGAACACCATTCAAGCAAACAGTTACTACATTGCACGCGCATACTCAAAATAAAGTGTATACCAGATCTCATGAAAAGTACCAAAATGTTTGAATGATTGGTAATCAGTCGCAAACAAGCACCCGCGCATGTACGAAAACGTTGAAATAAAAGGAAAAATCCTATGTAAATTTAAAACTTAAAGGAAATAGTTAAATGCATAGTACTTTATCTAGAAATATCAACTTTTTAAAAAAGGCGATATATTTTATAAACGTGCTAAATCGCTGTATCAGTGACTAGTAAAGTTAAATATAATTTTCAGTCTAAATCGTATGAATATAATTTTTGTATATTAAAACACATTTTCTTTCGACAATTTTCTATCTTGGTACTGTTGATATTTGACTAAATTTAGTGTCAGATTATCCTTGAAATGCCGGTGAACGCTTCAAAGTTTTCAGGGTTTTCGAGCGCCTAGCCATAAATTTAGATTCTGCTCTATGTGTTTATCGAAACTTTCAAAATAAGACACTACCTGTAAGTATTTACTCAAGCAGTTAGTTTTGGATATTCTTTCTAATGCAGATGGGTGTTTAAATCATAATTGTAAATTTACCTTAACATGAAAACTCATTGTCGAGAAAAGGATCGTCCACAACAACATTTCGCAATTAATATGCTTAAGATCAATTGAAATTTTTCCATACTAAGTTGCCTCATTAAAAACCGCTTCAAATAGATATTAAGCTGATGAATATATGCACACTTTACAATTTTCCAAGGATACATCAAGTTAAAAATGTGGACTTTTGACCCTTTTTCGACTTCCTTAAAATAATCGATACATTTGCTGCTGCTTCTGGAAAACAATACGATTCCTTACACTTGCCTTTACCTGATTTTCACTGAATTACGATCATATTTTCCGGTTGTAGAGGGAATTTATTTGAAATCGTTCTTGCTTACATTTATGTTCTTATATAGCACAACACACAAAAACAATAGATTTTGTTCTGTGATATAAAATAGCAGAGGAAATTTCTTCGATGTCCGACAACCTCCGGTTTCGCCCAAATCCAGCCTGTTTCCCTTCAAAATATAAGATTTAATATGTAATGTCCCACATCAGACAACTGACCGGCTCGGACTGTGGTCTGATTGTGGGCGTGGGGGAGAAAGTGAGGTAGACAGCTCAGCGCATTTTCCTCACTGTAAACAATCTGACGCGCTTGAAACTATTACGGTGCACTAAAAGCCGTGGTTTGGAAGGTTTCCAACTGACGGGATAACTCGGACCTCGTGGTCAGCCCAATGTGTGTTTTGTGTGGAGTGGCTGACTGACGGACTGAGAGTCAGGCTGCAATGGCTCCTTCTTAATTTGGCCTTTATGGCACTCCCATTCCATGGGATCTGAGCCAGGTGTGGTGGTACACCTAGGGGCGGCTCCGGCCTCGCCCGCCACCTGCACTCTCTCCCATCTCCGGTCTTCTTGACTCTGTCTTGACACCGGGCTCAGGTGAGGGAGGAGGAGAGAGTGCGGTAGCTGCAGCGCAAGGCTACTATCACTTAAAACTAATTCACGCATAAGTCATTGTCCCTGCACCACCTATTGTGGAGCATACGTCGGACCTCATCGTAATCGACGGTCGAACTGTCATATGATAAGTATTCTGGCTGTCCAAATAATAGGCATGTTTAGGTGCGTGCTGATGACTGCAGTGGATGACTGTGAAGACGGCCAAATGAATTCTTATTACTTTAGGTCTGTTTAGAACGAATCTCTGAGTTTCAGAAAGCTAAGTACTGTTTTAGTATCGGTAGCAAGACGGAGTGTCGGCATTACGAATTGTCTCTAAAACCAAAACAATCCGCTGTAGTCCAGTTTCAAGCCGAATAATAAAGTAGCCAACTGCATGTAAGAGTACCACCGTCTACCAAAAGAAAAGCTTCCATGCTCACATTAACGCAACAAAAAGCGACACATCATAGATGAAGAGCTCCTATTAACTCAGAGCAGACAGCCCTTGACTACCCTTCGTATGAGCCTAGGTCTGTTTGCAATTACTTGAGGTGTAACTTCACAACTGAACTTACCGTGACCGACTATTGACGGGGATTTCCGCTCCTGTTTCGGTGACTGCGAACTCTCCTTCTCCAGCAAGATTTTTTGCAATTCAGCAATGCCCTGTTGACAGCGCTTCATCTCCTCCAAACTGGCAGAAAGTTGCTGAATGGGAAAAAATGGAGAAAACACAATCAATTGCTATATGAGTGCTAAGAGAATCAGCGGTGGGACAAGGCAGACCGCGATACAATAAAAGGCTTCATGGAATAAGATCCTTTTACTCTCACCGACTGCCCAAAAAAGGAACTCAGAATGCTTGCATTCCGAATGGCTGCCTAAACACTGCCCTCGTATTGAAACCAGAAATTTTTTGAAGAGGTAGTCGGTTGTCCTAAATAGGTCAAAATTACTTTATGAAACTCCTTCCTCTCTACATCCAACTGAGATCATTTTGGGCTCATATTAGTTGAACGGAAGATGTTAAGTTATGCCTGAAGCATAAAAGCCATAAAAGTTGAATGCATCCTTTTTAATTGCGCCGACTAAACTCCCACAAATGCTTATGAGAAATCAACTTAAGTTGTTCGTTTTCTTTGGTTCCCACGCAGTTTTATTACCGAACGTTTCCTTAAACTGCGGTTTTTTAACTTAATAGGTTCTGTATATTTTTACGTAAGTGTGTCGATCGAAGTTAAAACGCATAAGCTGGCTGTAAACGCACTAAGCATGGGGCTTTCTCAAAGAGTAAAACGAGATTCAGACTAAACTGCAATATGCAGCATGTTAATACAATGACATAAGACACACAAGCTCAAAGTTAGGCTTATATAATCTGTACTATAGGGTACACTATTTTCTTAACCAATGTTAACGTATTTAAGGGATCTTGATACGCAGGTTACTTTGCCGCAGACAGAAACCAAATAATAAAAACCGCTGGCCTAAATGACAAGTGCGGGCTCGTTTAGCTGTGTGAAATCAGTATAGCACTTGAAAGTCGGTATTTTAGTTGAGAGGCACGCAGAAGCAATTTTTCAAAAAAATGAACGACAAGCTTCATATGAATATGCCTCCGTACCTTCATCCACTGTCTGTGAATGGCTTCGTCGCGTTTTGACCTATCAGATTTGGTTGATTTCAGCTTTTGTTGTTGAAGTTCGTTTTCAAGTTGAGAAATGTAACTTATAGCCTCCTGAAGCTGTAAAAAGAAGCAATTTCAGCTATTAGGTCAGCAAAATAAAATCGAAAGTCTAATTGCCGCACAGAATGCTTCGAAATCTTTAGGGAATTCAAAATGACCTCTGGAGCTCCTTGCATCCAGCATAAGACTCGCGACAAATGTACTGACTACTTGAAGTCGCCAATTGATAACGACAACGGCTTGGATTATCTGCCACCTTGGGGTTAACGGATTTCCCAAACTAGTTGCTTAACCTGGGATTATTCGCACACCCTAACTCTATTATCGCACTATATGACCTAGCCATGGGATACTACTGATGTTCACATATCGCTCCGTCAATCAATGCCAACACTATCCCCGCAGTTTTTACCAAACTGCCCCAATTAAAGGAGCAATCGTCGACGATTTGGGCCGACCTTCGAGTACTCAATGGCCCTTCGGTGACAAACGGATTGTGATCCAGGTCGCAAAGCTTAGAAAGCTGAATTTTTTGTCGCATTAGAGTGATGGACTCCATTTTCAACTCTCAGCTCTTCCCAGCCTGCCACCCGTACGTTTTATAGCATTTATCCTTACGGATTCTACTGTCTTTGTGTAGCGGGCCAACCGCGTAACGGCTAGTCGCCAGCATATTTTGCGTGAAGTTAAGGCGTCTGATACGTTAACTAAGCGAAAACCGAAAGGCAAAAGTTGCTTTCGAGGTCACAGACCATTAATGCTGCTCGCGAAGTCAGTTTGTCGTTCAGACGAACATCCCTGACGGCATCGCCATCAGGTCGGCGCAGCATCGGGCTGAGACACGTCAGTCGGCTGGAAACTGCGGAATTTTTAACCAACAGCATAGCTATTGTTTTAGCAGGCGCTCGGCGAGAGAATTCAGAAGAACGATCGATAGTGCTATTCACGAATGCTGCAGATCATGTATATCTTCAGAATGCACTTTGCATTTCCGACATCTGCATAGAAGAATTGTCCTCGCAGAGGCTACACATACTCAAGGCCTAAGCTCTGGTAAATTTCGCGCCCATCAGATTCAAATAAAGGCCACGAGCTTCTGTTGAATCGAATCATCAAGATAAGATTGGTTTTGTCAGTCCTACAGATGATCGTTAGCCCAAAGACATCGCCATCGACCCTGACCGAGGAGACATCTCCGACCACGAAGCTCAAAACAAACGCCTCCATTGTGAAGGCAATTTTCTCAAACTAGCTTCAGCTTATTTCGAAGCAATCGTGAGAACAGCATACTGTGATGTTGCAGAGGGGCTCGCAGATATAGTCCAGTTCCGTAATGCAGGGTCAGAAACCTGCTGTAGCGATACGGCACTGAAAACTCAGTTTATTCTGTGGTTGAACAAAGCATGCATGGCATGCCGTGAGGTCCACCACTGGCCCACGAGGAGGGTTCGTTTGAAGCGAATCGGACTTTTTTCATAACAGCCTCACTCGGCCTCTTTTCACACCCACAGCGTTCTCATGGCAAAAAAATCAAGACAACAAGATAAGAAGTTTCCCCGAAACCACTCGCTATGGTTTTTAATAAGTTGACATTTCACAAACAGTCCGTCTCTGAAACTTTTCGTTTCCCTAATAGAAGCAAAGAAGCGAGTAATCATCACACAAAAGATCGACAACGGTGATGAAATCACGGACATTAACGACTCGAGCACGGATTGACGAGCAATCATCCCAGCAACCACGACCCACCGCAAGGACCACGAGGACTGCCAAATATAGCAGACGTGTGGTCGCCTGGCAACCACGCCCTATAAATAATGCGCCCCTTGTGCACCCTATTACCCTTTCGTGCAACTGTCTCTTAGGAGAGGTTAGAGAGAGAGAATCCGAAACGTCAGGCTTATACAGCTCTTGTTCCAGCGATCGTGTCTCCTTTGAGACTTTTTGTTTCTTTCCTTCGCTGCACCTATCAGAACATGTCTAGTTCTCTGAAAATCGAATTTTTCCGGGCCCTTGTGAAATTCTTTTCTCTTGGAAGGTCCCCAGCTCAACCACTTATGTGGCTAACGCAATTTTATCTTTTAGTGGGTTGGGGTATGATCTTAGAGGTTTAAAGTATAATCTCGTGTGTGGAACGGCAGGCTGCGCGATACTCTTTGCTGCTTTCTGACACATTAAGGTAAATAATCAGGATAACATCTACATCGGTACGCTTGTATTCAAAACCTACATTTTTCAGAAGGTACTTGAACTGGTCCTCTCTACTAAAAAAAATACACGAATAATGCCGATAAAGCGTGGCTGAGTGTTGCTAGTTAAAATTCATTACCAACGAGGGGAAGGAAGACGGAATTCAACTTTTGTTAGTTTATCATCTGCCGAGCATGCCGAGATTTGAACCAAGATCTCTCTCATTTTTTCGGCAACACGTCTTGTTTGTTGGTTGTCCGACGCTATGCGATCGTCCGTGGGGGTTTTAGCTCAGAGCTCTAAGACAAAAAAGTTACCTAGTGTATGTTTTGTGAGTAAGATAGATTGGTGACTACCACTTTCGTGTGAGCTTTGAATATTCATGGATGGATTTCATTGTTCCATGGAAGAGCATTGGCTTCAAAGATCGACAGAGGCCGAATCCAAGCCTATGATTTTTCGTGCCTTATTTGTCCGACACGACTGGCTGAGGATCGAAAATGAGCCAGAGGCGGCCATTAAGGCCTCTCCTATTACCATGGGCAGCAAGTCTTAACTACGGGTTGCTTGCTGCTATGCAACCGCCAGCGAAGGTTCCAGACCAAGGCCAAACGGAACGCCCAGTTCTGACAAGCAACCTAGAATAGGACGCGTAACAAGCATGACTCCCATGTGAGTCAGTTGGGCTTCGTTTGACAGTTTGAATGTTTGCATCCATACTACAGAAACCCTATAGTCGAGACGCACAGAATACATAACGCTTGACCTTAGAACCCAAATGCATCTTCAACATTCTTTTAGAAATCCTTAATGAGGGTGACGGGTAAAGTCAGGGATAGTATAACTAACGTTCAGAAGATAAGTCAGCTGTAGCGAAAACGCAGTAAATGAGCATTTTAGCTTAGTGTTGAAGGAAGAACACTTCGAAAATGGCCGTGGCAGATCAGAACAAAAGGTCTATAAAAGGGGAAGTGTTAATACAACCAAAAATTTAGATGTAATGCATTCGAGAGGGGTCACTTGTGGATAGTGGACCTGTAGACTGGGCTAACGTTCAAAGACTTCACCTACTCTGTGTGCGTTAGTTCCCTCTGCCGCCTGAAGTTGCCGATGGAGATCGCACAACTCATCTTGCAGGGTAAACAGCAGTCGGACGTCAAGGGGACTAGAGTGCAGGTCGCGGGTGGAAGTGGACTCATAGGGTGTCCTACGATCTGCTTGCAGCGCCTGATCTATTGATTCCATGGACTTCCCACGAATCCCTCGTTTACGCCTGGTCTCGCCTCCTGAACAGTTTCTCCGCAGATCGATTGCTGAAATAGAGGGCTTCAAGCGTGTGGTTTGTCGGGAAGTCTTTTTGTACGGGATTGAACCATGCGTTATCCGATCACATTGACTGAGCCTGCGACCTGGAAAGAAGATATTTACTGCAGATGGGCGCTTGCAACTCGCTCAAGAGCGACTTTCGATAGGATTTGTAACAGTAATTCAAGAGAGATATATAAGCCTTATTCAGAATTCGTAAGTTAACTAGAGAGGTTGACTGCTGGTTTACACTTACTTCTTCACCTGACCCCGAGGATAGAAAACCGAACTGTAATAGAAGGAGATCGGACGACCTGTTTTGACACGTGCAAAGGCTTATGAATCCTAGCGACGTTTTAAAGCAGTCCTATCGTACTGGCACTTTTGCTTCAAGCGCCAAAATTCACCTCAATCTCCTCGTTCGGTGGTTTAACACAGGAGATAATCGCTTGAAAATGGAGATAAACAATCTGCAGTCTGAATGCAGAGGAGTACTTGGCTTTAAAACTCGATGACGGAGACCACGCTTGGTCGGCTGAGAGAAGCGTAGACAGGAGGAGTAGGATGAAGAGAGAGGAGGAGAGAGGAGACGATCTGGTCTATGGAATACGGAGCCTCGACTTTCCCCCGGAACTCCGTTCTAGTGGTGTCGGAAGGCGATGCACGGTTGTGCGAAATTTCGAAGGTCATTGATATGACTTTTGACTTCAAGTTCAGAATGCTGCTTTAGTTGGTAGTGTTTAAACAATTAAGTACATTATTTGGAAGGACATTTTGTACTGAAGGCGAGCGATTACTTTACATGGCAATCACACCCTGGTCAATAAGAGGGCTGAAACCGTCCGCTCTATGCAACGCAGGTTACACTACAAGTGTATTACTGTTATAAGACTATGTTACTTTCTTTAGAAAGATATCTCCGGCTGATGTTGGCAAACCATACGCTACTTCAACTGGGCTTACCTGTTATTTTTTAAGAGCGATGTATTTCATAAAATAAAGCTAAAAATACAAGTTTTTTTCGGTCAGTCAACATTATTTAAACTCGAATAGTGGTCTATATTGCCTAGGGACACAATTGTAAACTGCCGTTAAGCACTGTGTGACGATTAAACGTCGTAGATCATCTTTACTTCAGCAACGCAATCTAGCACAAACCTACTTTTGCGTTTTTAACTTGGAATTGATATGGGCTAACAGTTTAGGCAAAACGGTAGAATTGAATTTTCGCACATGTCAGCCTAAACGGGCGCCCCTGTCAAACACGATTTCAGTCATCTCTTGACACCCAGCAAGTTTTGCTAGTTCATAAATTCTTGTGACTGTCCATATAAAATTTCCTATGGGAGAAATGGGATTATTTCGCATTTTTGTGTAACTTTTGCGTCTATTTCCCATCCCATCCAGAAGAACATCTCTCCAAAGAAGGAGCCTGTTTTTACGAAAAGTTAGTTCAGAGAACAAAATTCAAGAATGTACCGCTCTCTCGTTATGACCGACCGAGTTACTGGCAGAAAGGTCAAATATGCAAATCTCCTTATTTTGTGTTAACGTGCGACCTCACCGGACTCCTTGTTGTGCCACGAGGAGGGCTGCCCCCGAGCAGATGCGCAGGAATCCGTCCGCTCGGTGGCAGAGGCTGAAGCCTCCACGCTCATGGCGGCTCGATGCTGAAATCGTTTTCTCCGGCCACCGTCGGGGGTCTGGCAACTTCCGCGCCGCTTGGATGGGGAAGACCGTCTGAATTTCAGCTCGCCGCAGGCCTCCGAGTCGTCGGCCTCTGTTGCGGACGCTGAATCATGGGTGAGCTCTGACATGGAGCTCTCCACCGCCACGGAAGGGGGCCGTGAAATGTCCTCAGGGGACTGAAGGCAGGCTGCGCTGTCGGATCCCGACTTGAAAGCGAAACCAAGAAAGAAGGCAGCTGAGAAATTTCCCGCAATACTTTGTACAGTCGATGTGCCATTTCATAAATTGTTAATCGAAATACTGAAATGGTTTTTTTCGATAACTATAGGTTATGTACAGCACCAAGAAAGCCAGAAACCCCAGGCTCGTGTAATTTGGAACAGTACAGCGGGTAATATGAGGTGTATACGCTTCTTGCAAAATCGCACATGCTGTTCCTTCTGCTCTTTGAATTTACGAAGTCAATAGTGCGCATCTGTCACAAAGGCTCCAATAATTTGATAACCATAGCGGATAGCGGCTTGAAAGCCCTGGGATGACTTCGTTTCCAGTTTCACCCAGACAGACTTCCGCAGAATCCTGTTACTTCAGTATAAATTTAGAACGGTTAATTGTTTTGTTGTGAAACAATCGCGAATCGCCCAATTTTCAATCATCAAGCATAAAGCAAAACACAAGCCTCTGGTTTTCTTAGTTCTGTATATACCTTATTATTGCCGTTTTTCCATTTCGAAAAGATTCATTATTTAATGTTTTTAACTTACTTAGCCTGTAGAATTTTCCCAAGATATTTAAGTCACGTCGGGATTACAGCTTTTGAATGGGATTCTTTTCGACCACCTGGAAAAACCGTATTTTTTAAACGATGAATACCTAATTAGTATGATTTTTTCAGTTATTCTCGATGCCCCTATACATTCAAATATTTGCTTAAAACATACCCGGCAATATTCATTCCCATACTTATTTGGCAGCAGAGTACGTCTTCCGGAAATTTTATATTCGAAGAAAGAGTATATTTCAATCAAAAAACTTGTTAAATTGCCGAATCATTTTGAACCCAGCCTGCCGTTACAGTGGCATTCAGTTTGCAAACTGTATGTCTTATAAATTCCACCTAATAAATATCCCACATTTCTTTACGCTATTAAGAAGACTTCAAATGGTGTTCATACCATTTTGCAGTGGGTGTGGACCGTTCATAAGCAAAGGTAATAAGCGGACAAGTATGATACTTTATAAATGGGGATTTTGCGGTCTTAAAAATCTTTAAAACGGGAAGACACCCCCTTCTTCAAGTATTAAATTAGAGCAAGACGTAATTTGCTACCAAAAAGGACGAGAAAGGATAATTTTGCGTATTTATTCTATGAAAAATATGTTTTAGTTTAGAAGGACATCTAAAAGCAATGACGAAACATCATATTGCTCAAGTAATCGTTGTTTACAGGGTGTAGTTTATGCAGGTGTTAGAAACGAAGCTCATTCAAACGCCAGCATTTTGACTTAATTGAAATGACTTACGCTTACGCTGTAGGATAGTTAATATTACAATGGAACGCACTTAATTTCCTCGAATCGAAAGCACGCGGCAGCATTTTAGTCAAAAGCCAGCAAATCTACTGCTCTACGCCTACTATGCATAACTTCAAAGTGTGTAAAACGCACACGGATCGTGCGAATCAACTCATAAGGAGTTGGTGGGGAGAGGGTGACTGACATGGGCGGACTTACGCGAAAAGGGTGGAAATGTGGCCAAGTCTGCATCACCTGGAGGAGGAGGAGGAGGAGGAGGAGGGTCACGCCCCTTCGTAGGGCAACTAGAAGCCAAAGCTCGTAGCATAATGTGGCAACCATAGTAACGCCCAGATGACTAACTGACTGTCCTGGTTTCTCTAACGCAGGGACCAGAGGTTCAACACGCACACATGGAACATATGGGCTTTCGAATGTTCCAAAGGTTGGGCACAATCGATAGCATTAAAAGGTAGCACTTCACGGTGAGTCGGGAGCGAAAGCAAGGAGGGGTGGGATATTGGTGATGACTAAATGACGGTCGACACCAATTAGCGCGCTAATAGGAGAATATGACAAACTCCGATTTTAGCCCACCGGGCAGAAGGGAAACTTTTGCCATTCTAGCTCTTCTGGAGGAAATTCAGTTCCCGTTTAAGAAGACCTGCTGAACAAATATTCCTCGGGATCGCAAATATGCACAAAATATTCATTCTAGCCTCCGCCATCTTTTTCGATAAAACTTTTCGACTACTGGCTACTCTTAGCTACACGACTGCCATTGAGGTTTCACGGCGGGAGCTACAAGATAACTATAAATATACGTAGTCCTTCCCACAATCACCAAGTAAAAACGGCGAAGAACTACGATAAAATCTCACGGATACTCTTGTCGGGAATATTATCCGCTTCTGTCAGCCATGACATGTGCCTAAGGAGAAACGGGCAGTTATGACCTAAAAAGGCAAGAAGATGTGTATGTAGGATCTGTCACGGATCGGTGGAAGACGTATCCGGGCTTATTTTTTGTATTAGTACATTGCTATTCATAATGTTTATCTTCAGCGGTGGTTTGTTCGCGTCGATCGTAACCTTGCATTTCCGCCTAGGTGGAAGTAGTGACGGGAACTTCGCCCAGGTGAATCTATTCCGTAACCAAGAGTATATCAGTAACTTTTTTATATATTATCCAAAATCTCCAGGCAAGATTTCTTTGTCAGCTATGTGGAATCTACACCGTTCATGCTCTTGCCCAACCGCTTGCATGCAGGGCTAATAAAAGCCTGTAACTCAAACCACGATTAACAAATTCAGTTGGGCGATGGTAGCAATGAAGCCCTTATAACGGTTGTGCTGGCTGTATTATAAATAAAAGACAAATTCAGTGTTTTTGTTTAGTAAAAGTTTATATTCTTCTCCGCAAAATACTTGTATGTCAAGGGTTCCTTTTACGGAAAATTACTTGCACTTATAGGAAACTTGCATCCTAACAGTATGGAAAATGAACAAAAATGGCTAAAATAAATCGTCAATATGCTGCAATTGAGATCCCTCGCGCTAGCAATTTCACAAGAGCCATATAAACCTAGATTTCAATGTGAATATTTACCGCAAAACACACACTCATACACTTGGGGTAAAGAATATTGTGACAAACTGAGGCACTTACAAGCAAGGCACAGTCGGAAGCTTTAGGCATAAGACCCCGGTCCCAGCGTCACAGTCGCGTCCAGTTAATCGGCGCGGTAAGTGGTTTGGTGAGAACACCAGGAGCCTCGTTTACGAAGTGCTGGATTCCATGCGCTTAGAGCGATACCGTTTACACCGCCAGTCGCACTACGGCAGCCTAGCAACCGAGCCTTGAGCGTGGCGGCTAGGTGACCTGGACGCAAGCCCACATACAGGCAGACAGACAGACGAAAACGCGCGAGCGTTCACAGCCGCTGAGGTTGTGGATAAACCATGAGGACTAGTCAGACAAACACACGCGCCGCTTCTGGGCGTGAGTGGGCAAGCGCGACAAACAAGCACGCGAACGGACAAATGAGACAACGCTTCTTACGGAACGACAGCCGGACAGGTGAGCAGAAGGTGCTCTCCTGGCTGGCGCTCCCAAATCAGCCTCGATGACAGCGGCAAGTTAAAGTCACTGAAGCGACAAAGCCTGGCGCACACGGTGCGTTGAGAAGGTCGTCTTCGTAATATGTCGACGGAGCATCAAAGCGTCAGGTAACGACTTCCGGGGAAGGCTATGTTCAGGAGTCAATGCCAGTATACGTCGCCCCAATTGTATATGCACCGCTGAATAAAGGCGTCTGTGGGTTTCCAAATGGCAACGCCTCATTAATTACACAAGAGGAAACGTAATTTAGTTCGGCCAACGCAATCGCAGTTATATTTAGCTGTTATCAGAGCACTTTCTGGTGGTCCCCTTTCGTGCAACTGGTAAGACGGTACCACTGCGCTAGTTCCTAGACCTTGTATTTCTAAAACCTACTGCGTAATACTGAAGGACACAGTTTCCCAGGAAGCTAGATTTTCAGTTAGCTAACAGAAATGTAAATATATGGATGTCTGCCGTTAAAAAAACTTGAGGTTGCAAAATCTCCTGCTAATGTGGTCTGAAACATTTTGGTCAGAGAAGAAGAGATTAACGTTGTCTTTATCTCCCCATCTTCTCATAAGACGGTACTCATTCGTGGCATTCGTTTTTGAGGCCGAGATTCAGACCCATGACCAGCGGAAGAAGTAGCTAATCACTTAGCGGTATCTGGCACACCGTCGAGTTCGACTAAGCGGGAAGTTTCCCCGGTAGGGATGACTTGTATGGCCACCACCTAAACAGGGCACGGGAACAGTAACTCGGGAACTGCTCACTTAAAGTAGGTGGCCTTGCGGTACATTTCATGAAGGGTAAATATATATGTCTCTTAACGTTAAGATTAACCCTAACATAAAAGTAAACTATCACCTTAATCTTAACCCTAGCCCTACTCTTAACCTAAACTCTCCAGTTAACACGATAATAACCTTAACCCTTAACTTGTCATGATCCTAACTCTAACTCTGAGCCGAACCTCTCACTGTACCCTAACCCTAAACGTAACCCTAACCATCCCCGTAATCCCCAACCTAATTTCTTCAGATTTCAGCGCAAAACCACATGTATTGTGGGCGGCTCCTTTTCCCACGTCCTGTTTAGGCGGCCATACAAGGCATCCTTATCGTCTCTGTCAGAGGTGACTGTGTGAGCTGTGAGCTACTCCTGTCAGGAGCTCCAGCAACAAGCACCCTCTCTTTCCCCCTCCTCTTTCCTTACACAGAGTAACTACTTCCGCGGGGAATGCGCGGGTGACCAGTGTTCCCAGTGGAAAGAACTAGCGAGTCAGACTGTCGAGTAATTTACCCCGCCGACCAAAACCAACTAGGAAATCGCGACGTTAAAACCATTATCACGCCAAATGATATTTGTGACTAGTGCGGGAACATCCGATTTCAGTAGGTGTGTGTGTGTGATGGCATAGCAACCGAATTGCCCTGACCTGCTATCAGGCCACATCGAGACTCCAATTCTGTGTGGTTTAAGGGTTCCTGATTTCAGCCGACGGACTCAGTGGTCCTCTCGGGGGCTTCCCCGGTTTTGGGTATATCACAGCAAACTAAATCACGGAGGATAAAGTAAGCGAAACGTACACAGTGATGGCAATGAAAGCGATAGTTAGCGTCTGTGCAAGTCAATGCGAGCAGCCCTACTACGGTAGATGACATCAAATAACACCACATACACAGAACAGTCGCACAGACGCCAGTACAAGACGGAAATCGCCCTAGAGGACAGAGAACAGTCATGACCAAAAACGACCTATTTCACGGAAATTTCTTTGTGCATCTTGATGAGAACCGCGTGCACGTTGAAGCTCCATAAGTATGTTTAACAATAACGGTTTATGAGCTGAACTGACGATGGCAGTCAAAACACTTCCACCGGAAGCGAAAGCAATGGACTTCGTTGGAAGGGACGGTTCATGTTTTTTTGTTCTGGACTCAGCCAGCAATTCACGGCAAAGAATTGTGCACAAGAGTACATTCGATGCTTTACATTGAGATTTTAACACAAGTCTCTGTGCTGGGATAAATACACTCTTTGACAGTAGGCTGACCAAGGATGTGGCGAAAGCAGGACGACGAAAAGCCGCAACGTTTCTGATTCCCCCGAAAAGCATTTATAAAAAGATCGAACCCTGGTGCTAGTGGTCGTTGGATTCGAAAATGCAATCAGATGGCATGAAGGAATCAGCCGAACCCAAGGTGTTCGCTTTACGATGCCACAAAGTAAAAAGAGAAGTTAATTCAATGTGATTGGTAAAGCGCAATTCTAAACCTTAAGCAAATGAATCATAAACAGCAATACTGTCATCGAAAATTTTGGGTGGTAAAGTAAAAACTGAGGGAGAACGATACCAAAGTCTGAAAGCAATCAAAGCAAGTAGAGCTCTACGTCCGTCAAAGTTTCTTGGGTTTTATGCAGAATGGTAAAGGCGGGTTAGAACGAAAGCTTGTTTTTTTTACTTGTGTGCAATAGAAATAAAGGAACTAATGTTCGTAGATCTATTTCACCATTAACCTAACTTTCATTATTTTCTATAGCACCAGTGCATCTTGCAATGAATTCAGCGATGTCTCATTTGTATAATTTCGTAGGTTTTGATGAGAAATCGGAAACTAAATAATTCTTCATCCCTTCCACTGAGGTAAACCATTGCCCATTAGAGTTGTTACGTAGACTTCTAAATAAATGGTAATCCAAAGGAGGAAGGACAGCAGAATAACCTGGATGCATCATTTTTTCCCAGCCAAACTCCTCTGGTAGGTCTATGGTGGGTTTTGTGATGTGCGGAACGTATTTATCGTGGTTTATGGTTATTTCCTTCTTTTTTACTACCGATAGCAGGTGATTGTAAAAAGCAGCATTTGAACGACGAAGATGATGGCGATAAATTAACTTTAGTTTTTTGGTTTTGTTCCAGTAGTTCATTCTGGATGATTCCCTTGATATCACACCATCCAATCAACATGATATTTTAAGGATTGAGGCCTCCTCTTATTGCCTAGACGGATCAGTCCCTATGAGTTACACACTGAAAAAGAAGCCTTCAATTTCTCCTCACAAGTAACCATGCTGTCAAAAAATTCATCTTTCAGATTTAGTGGGAGCAAACACTCAGAAATGGCTAACACATTACGGGTGATCTTATTCAAACAGGTCGTAAAAAACAACGTTCCAATCCATTTTAATTCAAGTACAGCAGTTGAAAGGTTGGCAGTATTAACCAATTTCCATGATTGAAATGAAAAGATAACACTAAAAATCTGTTAAATCTCCGCCCAATTAAGTTATTTTGATCGTCCATTGCTTGGCTCGTCCGATAGACTATGGATTCAGCATAACCAGAAAGAAAAATGGTAACACAAATTAGAAGACGTTCCTGAGTAATGCCACAAGATACTGCCTTCATGAATTCCGGTTCATATTTTCCGTTCAAAAATGGGAAGGCACTCTAGTACTTATGAGAAAAGCACAGTTACTTTACTTTGGTCAAACTAGTTTTACAACTGCATTTCAAAAAGTTTGCGGGCTAAAAAAAAACAAATTTATATAGATATCTTCCTTGGAAAATGATCAAACAAATACAGCTATCTAAGGGATAGAATGTCGTTAAGAGCGTTCTAAAGTCTAGTTTTAAATAGTATAAATTAATAATTATAGAAAATGGTTACTCGAGTAAATAAGTAGGCATATACTAAATGTACACACTTGCGATTGCAACGAACGCCGACGATGGTGGGCTCGATTCACAGAAGGGAAAAGATCTTTCAAACGCCTTAATTCTTCCTGAAGTTGCCGCAGCTCGGAGTTAGGAAGGCATCGTAATGTGGAGGAGGATATCTGAAAGAAATAATAGGGACAGGCACATTTCTGAGGGCAGAGACCAGTTTTGACCTCAACGGTAAGAATTTACAAAAACGGCTTCAGTAATTATATTTTTTTTATAATAGCATTAGCAGTCAAGTCCCATGTATTACCGAAATAACCCCTTATCTCTCTGGAGAATGACTCATATTAACTGAAAACTTTCTGAGCTATATTCGTGGAGGTAGCAAAATATAAAATGATGCACACATAATAAACATATAAAAACCACTAAACATTCGTCGCAGCGCCAAAAAACGAAATGATTTTTAAATGTCCATCGGCAAAAGTCACCGATTCGTGCGGTGTACTGAACTTTTATCGACTGATAACTGCAGCTCTCTTACCGCAAACCTTGCTGAGTACGAGCGAACATGAATAACACTATATTAATATTATTAACTGTGTGTCGAGTGTCTGACTAGTGGACTGGGAGTCAGACGGCGATGGCTGCTCCATATCCCCTGAGTTTGTGAATCCTGGTGTGTGCGTTATGGGGGCCAGGTCGTGCTGTGGCGCGCAAAGACGGGTACGCCGATCCGTCAGCCAATGTGCCCACTCCCACATCAGGCAACTGACCGGCTCGGACAGTGTCTGATGGTGGGGGTTGGGGAGAGAGTGAGGTCGACAGCTCAGCGCATGTTCCTCACTATAAGCAATCTGACGCGCTTGAAACTATCACGGTGCGCTAAAAGCCGTGGCTTGGAAGGTTGCCAACTGACGGGATAACTCCGACCGCGTGGTCAGCCCAATGTGTGTTTTGTGTGGAGTGGCTGACTGGCGAACTGAGAGTCAGGTTGCAATGGCTCCTTCTTAATGTGGCCTTTATGGCACTCCCACTCCGTGGGATCCGAGCCAGGTGTGGTGGCACGCCCAGGGGCGGCTCCGGCCGCACCAGCCACCTGCGCCCTCTCTCATCTCCGGTCTTCTTGCCTGTGTCGAGAGAGCGGGCTCAGGTGGGTGAGGAGAAGTGTGCGGTAAGGTTAACCGCCGCGGTTGGAAGGTTGCCAACTGACAATTACACTCAGACCTCGCAGTTAGTCAAATGTGTGTTGTGTGGAGTGGCTGACTGGTGGTCTGAGAGTCAGGCTGCGATGGCTCCTTCTTAACGTGACCTCTGGCTATCTCACACATATGAGATATAAGCAGTTAAACCCCCTGTTGTGTGAAATCCTGGTGCTTGTGTTTGGGGGGCCAGATCGTGTACGTAGTACACGTAGACGAGGTCACCAGCATCTGCGCCTGCTTCCGCATCAGACAACTGACCGGCTCGGACAGTGGTCTGATTTTGGGGGTGGGGGAGAGAGTGAGGTCGAGAGCTCAGCGTATTTTCCTCACTATAAACAATCTGACGCGCTTGAACCTATCACGGTGCGCTAAAAGCCGTGGCTTGGAAGGTTGCCAACTGACGGGATAACTCCGACCGCGTGGTCAGCCCAATGTGTGTTTTGTGTGGAGTGGCTGACTGGCGAACTGAGAGTCAGGTTGCAATGGATCCTTCTTAATGTAGCCTTTATGGCACTCCCACTCCGTGGGATCCGAGCCAGGTGTGGTGGCACGCCCAGGGGCGGCTCCGGCCGCGCCAGCCACCTGCGCCCTCTTCCATCTCCGGTCTTCTTGACTCTGTATTGACACCGGGCTCAGGTGGGGGAGGAGAGAGTGCGGTAGCTGCAGTGCAAGGCTACTATCACTTAAAACTAATTCACGCATAAGTCACCGTCCCTGCACCACCTGGTGTGGAGCATACGGTGGACCTCGTCGTGATCGACGGTCGAACTGCCGAATATTATTAACATTGAAATTACCTTAATGTTCAAACAATTCTTCTGAAACCAACTATTTCTGAGTACTAGGTTCCGTACAAACAACGCATTTTAAAAAGCTGGTAAGCGGAATACAGCCTAGAGTACAAAAATTTAGACTGGGACTTACAAGCCTTTGTAATTTCCTATGAAGATATTTGGTGTCAGGCTCACGTCTGAGTTCGCTTTTTGGGTTTTCACATTTCCAGTCCGTCTCTTCCTGCATATATACTGTTTTGGCCACATCTCGAACTCCAAGTTCAAGGTCGGAGCTTTGGGTAGCTTTATCCTGAAGTTTGGTGACTTCCTGTTTTTTGACTGATCTCGAACCAGGTCGCAACCCCAAATGCTGAGAGGCGTTTGATCCACTCGATCCCCGCCTGCCACCAGCATTGGATTGTAAATTCTGCGAAACTGTGCTAGTCCTGCCAGAGTTCGTCCCTTGGCGTACCTCTGAAAGCAAATATGTTTATCAACTGGAACTTTTTATACTCATATGTGCAGTAGACACCGTAATTTGTAAATTTGTGTACGTGCAACGTGTTGGCTACCTAAATCTCTGGAGCATACCTTGCAGGCTATTGAAGGAATCTAGTTGAACGTCTTCTAGGCTAGGATCAGCGGGCTCAAAAATCTGCTCCTGGTCACCGTTGCCAAAAGACCCGCTTGTATGAACCGTCGCGTTAGTGGTCTCGATTCCGGAATCCAGCGCTCGCGTTCCGGGCTCCTGGCCGTTGGCATGGCAACCAGACGCTTGTGAGTGTGTCTTAAGTTTATCACAGTTTTGATGAGAAAAAAGCTATGCAATAGGCAAAAATATATTTAAAACTTAAAAATATTTTGATTTCGGGCAACCTGAACGAAACGTTCATCTACTTTTACTTAGGAAGGGATTCTCTACAAAACGAAACCGCAAAAAACAGCAGTTTTCGTGAGAGAGGCGTGTAACTAAGCCAGCGTGAGAAAGACAATTAATTGGAGTGGATTGTACGCATCCCAGCAAAGAATTGGTCAATTTATAGGAGAAATCAGAAGCGTGTTTCTGAAGGCCTTGATCGACTGTTCAGCTCCGAAGTCTGAACTCATCTGTATTATTTCGCTGTAGTTTGTTGAATACGCAATTAATCTCCCTTGTGATGCATATTTCTAGCCGAGAAGGCTTCTCAAACTATATTGTGCGTAAACGATTGAAGCGGTAGTACATATAGGAAGACTTACAATAGTACATTGGTTCAGCTGGGAACAAATTAGGTATATAGGTACAATACCACTTAAGGAGAAACAGTCTCCAGCACTCGGTATTTGCATTTAGTTCCCAGAGAGAAAATGTCTCTGTAAACAGAGTAGATGTGCCATCTCATTAAATGTTAACCAAAATTCTGAAACGTTTTTTTATTTGAATAAATTATTTAAATAGGGTTGTAATATTAATTATCTTATAGCGTAATCTCATATATCTCAGTCTTGTCAGGATGACGGCTTTTGAATGAGCTTCTGTTTGGCTGCCTTCACAAACTACACTGCAGAAAACTGCTTCTTAAGTAGTATGCATCGCAATGCCCCGATAGATTTAAATGAAGCTAATGGAAAAAGATTCATGAATATATTCCTTCTTGAATTCAGTTGGTATTTAAAATACTTTTTCTTGAAATGTTACATCTGTAGAAAGATTATCTTTCGGTTTTAAAATATTTTCTGTCCTGATGAATTTGGACACAACCTGCTGCTTAAAAACTACAAGCTGTATGCTTTCTCTCTAAGGAAAATCAAATAGTTGACTATGCTATTAAGCAGGGGTAATATAGAGCTTGTAAAAATTTACAGTGCATATGAACCAAATTGTCTACGATAAAAGCAGCAGTAATAGATGGAAAGATACAATGCTTTATGAACGAACGTTTCATGGACTGAAAAATCTCATAAGTAACACTGTGCTAAACCCGAAAGATACGCTTACCTCAAATATACACTTTTAAGATGTAATTTGCTACCAGATCAGTACAAGAAATAATATTTTATGCATGTTTCCTATAAATCATTTTGGAGATTTTGAGACACACATCGAATAGAATCTAAATTTATGGTCAATCACTTTACAACCCTGAAAATCGTAAAGTATTCACCGGTATTTCAAGGAAGAGCTGACGATAATTGTAATCCAATATCAAAAATGCCAAAGAAGGAATTCGTAGAAAGAAAGTTTCCCTTAATAGAAACAAAATGGTATGTTAACTATTTCGGCTAAAAATTCTATTCAAATTTATTAATCGCAGTTACGGCGAATTAGCACGTTTTCGCAATATGCTGCCTTTTTAAAAAGTTGGTAATTCTGACGAGGTTATATTAATTTTACTATTTTCTTTAAGTAGTGAATTTGCATAGGGTTTTTTCTTATTATTTCAAAGCTTTCGTACTTTCGTAAGAGGTAGTTTGCGGCCGATTATCAATCATTCGACAAGTTCGGCCCTTTGCATGAGATAGGTCACACACTGTATTTGAATGTATCAGGGAATAGAAAATCGATAGAAAACTGCATACTGCTTAATTATTACTTATTTACGGAGTGTAGTTGTTGCAGGTGGCCGGAAAGAAACTCATTCAAAAGCCGGGATCGGGACGTGATTGAAATATTTTGGGATTAGGCAGCACGATGTGTAATGCTACAACGTTATTTAAGCAATATTTTCTTATCGAAAACACATCTCAGAATTTCGGTTAACATGTCATGAGGTAGCAAGAAGGTTAACCAGCTGAAGGCATGTCATCGGAGTACAAGCGGTAGTTCTGGCTAGTCTATGACTGAAACTATCATCGAAATAGATTAGACGACGATAAAGTCAACCCGATAAAGCATATGGCAGCCTACTACGTCAAAACCAGTTCGGAAGTGAGTGCCTGAAATAAAACAATCGGAAAATCGCACTCAGGAGCAAAGGCCATCAGAGCTGGGCAAGCGTCAATACCCGAACGAGCGTCTGCTGTAGCAGTTTGGTTGTGCCTTATGCGGCAACGATCTTCAGCGTCCAAGGAACGTACAGCCGGTGACCGATTTAATGAAATGTCAACCAAAATGGTGTAATACGCTCTAGAGCAGGAAGGATTCTTAAATGGAGTGGTAATAGCCCTAACCGTACGGCAAAATACCCTAATATCTCAGAAATTAAAGGATGCCGGCTTTTGAGTGCACGTCTTTTCGACCGCCTGCAAAATCCCTATCCGTAAAAAGGATTACTTAAGCAGTATGTATTTTTCTCCATTGATGTTCAATTCCCACATAAATTCAAGTATGTCTTATAGAACGCAATGCTAAAAAATTTGTTTTCTTGTACACACTGGGTAGGAATTTATGCCTTCTCTAAATTTAATCTTCACAGGAAATGTATTTTTTTAGGGTTTAAAACAGTTTGCGTCCAGTCTGTCGTCGCATTTGCGTCTGGGGTTTTTAATTTGCAAGGTGTATGCTTTCCGTGTAAATAAAAGCATAAATTTCTCTAAGGTATTAAGAAGATACCATATATTGTTCGCAAAATTTTGAAATGGGTGTAGACTATGTTGTCTGATTCGCAATGAGTATTAATAAACGTCCAGATGGAATAATAGTTAAAGGGACATTTGACGGTCTTCAAAGATCTCATGGTTTAAAAAATTGTAAACTTAAATATACCATTCCTTTTAATATTAAATTGGTAGAAGACCTGATCCGCTTCCAAATGAGTTACAGAAGGGATTCGTTGAGCATTTTTTCTATAACATGTACGTGCGTTTATAAGAATAGCGAAAATCGATAGAAAAATTACATGCTACTTAGGTAATAATTTTTTATCGAGTGTGCTTTACAGGTGCCCGAAAAAACGTGCAAGAAAACGTTGGCATTTTAACGTTTTGGAAATATATATTATATTAAGTAACCTTTCCTAATCCAAAACGCATGCCACAATTTCGGTTAAAATTTCACGATTTTGGCCAATAAGTGCACATTTACGGACAGCGATCCATAATTTGACGGCAGGAGATAAGCACAAGAGTTAATGACAAACCTGGGATCGACTCGGTTCGGTGGAGTTTCGCCCTGTCATCATTAAAGCGGATGCCACCTCCGCCTGAATCCGTATCTTCTAGTTCAGAGATATCGTGGATATCGGGAGACTGGCCGTAGTATGGCAACGTGATAGGACACTTTGGAGGACTAGGCAAACTAGCGTAGGTCATGGCGAGAACCTGGCGTCGGGATAACTTCCCATTCCGGAGAGGTATAGCTTCAGAACGCGTTTGTACTAGACATAAAAACCAAAAACACCTAGGGTGGTAAACAGGAATAACTGTGTGTGCAATGTTTTACTTCTGCAAAACAGGAAACTCATAAACTGTCCCAAGCAGAAGATTTTCGTCCTGGTAGGTACCCTAACCTCTGACCTCTCGAATTCGCGCAAGTCTTCTGACCGTCCAAGGTACTAGGGCTTGCCAACCAACTGCGCGAGTAATTCATATTCCCTGATTTTTTACTCGCAAAGCGAACCTATTGCAATCTGGGCTGGGCTTTGCTGGGGCTGCAAGAGTGAATTCCTAGACGCAGTCGATGGAACTGTAAACAGACAGAGATGTAACTTACAGACACAGCAACAGGTTAGTTCGTTCTACATTAGGTTCGCGTTGTGATTATGGACGCAGGGAATATGGACTAATGGCAAAGCTGATGCATAAGCTCTGGAAGCTCTAGTGGTTAGAACACTCATACAAATTCGAGGGGTTGGGGTCCCCCGCCAAGATGCAAACCTTCTGATTGGGCAGACATTTTTTATTTTCCTAGTCTGCAGAAATTGCTGTATACTGCACAGTTCAAATTAAATTTAACGATTTGTAGCGGGTTGTCTGGCATGAGAGATTTTAAAGCTGCACCTTAAGCCTGGCCAACTGACCCGTAGCAAGGACAGCCACACTCTGCTCAGTGATATTACGCCTTTTCAAATAGAATCATAAACTAGGACAGAGTTATGATGAAGTGGCGCTCACCGATCAAGTTACGGGACATGCTCATCCCGTTATGCCGTGGGGTTCAATTTAGAGCCCACGCCGGAGGTCCACACTTGGGATTGGGTATGACTAGCTGATGACGGTTAATAAGCCAGAAATGGCCATTCCAGTCTCTTTTGTCTTTGTCGGTACTCCATCATATGTATATGTTACTAGTCGTCATGCAACTGCCTGCGAAGGCTGTAGATTGAACACCAAGGCACAACGGGACGAGCATGTTCCGTAACTTGATCAGTGAATGTCATTTCCCGATCACAACCGACAGGTTAATGAGCCCGTGGCTCATTGGTAGAGCGTTCGATTCAATGTCCAAAAGTCGAGGGTTCGAAACATAAGTGGTCCACACTTGGAATTAGGTATGACTGGCTGCTGACGGCTAATAAGCCAGAAATAGCTATTCCGGTCTCCCTTGTCTTTTGTTGGTACTCCATTATAGGACAGAGCTGTCACTTCTGTGCAGTAGAAACTTTGTCTCAGCAAAACAGGCTTTCAGTGTCTGCTCTACTTACCATAAAGGCCGCTTAAAAGATCGATCCTCGGGATAAAAAAGTATGAATATCTTCTACCGCCTGCCAAAAGACTCTTTGGGAGCGATTTGAAACTTTATTTGGTGTCGAATTTCCACTGCCACAACCAAAGTGAGTTTGGTCTCAATATTTGGTTACAAGATTAACTATGGTGAGGAGAATTTGCGTTCAGATCCAGCTTAAATATCCACAGTCAGGTTAATATGAATGAGTAGCCACTTCATGGTGTGTGAATAAAAAGCTGCAGAAAACGCGCAGGTTTTCCGTTTAAGTTTACTAAGCACCCCGAAAAATATCTATTTTTGAGTCTCTAATATAGTGAATGCCTAACCAGCAGTGCGCATCTTAAGCTGTAGGTTGCCCTCGTGCTCAGTGATTTTCGGAGACTTTTTCCATTTATGGTAGATCGGGCATATCAGCGCAGATGTTTGTACAGCTAGCATCCTTCGAAGTTTTACTGGCCATAATTATAAAGTAGTATAGAAAGAACTATAGATTGGAGCGCAAAACAGATTTGCACAAACGAAACCATGAAAAGGGTGAAATTGTCACATCATACTTGAAACATAATGATTAATGCTCTGCTACTGCTGCTGAACAGGCATTTATGCTACCAGGACTATTCGTCATTTGGTAATCCAAAGCATAATCACACTCAGATAACATCAAGTATTACTGTCTTAACTGCTGATTGTCCTACCATTCCTGTGGTCACCTGCACGTTGTATTCTGTCAAAAAAGAGAACTCACAGAACTCCAAGGAGGATGCACCTTCGTCAGTCTCGGCATAGGAGGAATGGTGAAAGGGCCTGAGGTCCAACGTAGTAGGCTACAAATTTTAAAGAGAGATCAAGAGAGAGGACAGGTAAAAGGTCATCGAAACCAAAGGCATCAAGAGCCTTCCATATGAAAACTTCGAAAAAGGTGCTTCGGATAGGTATTGAAACGACACTTCCCCACGGCGAAACGTGTCACCTCGGATGTTATTAGGGACATATTTTGGTGGAGCCTCAAATCTGCCTTTTCAGGTTTACCTTTACGTGTGCAAGCAAAGAGAAGTACTAAAAGCAGGCATTGTTACGGTGGGGGTATTGATTTGGTTCTTGAGGAATGGTATATAGGAGACTAGCATTCTGAAGAGCTCTTTGTTTCATTAACACAGGTAGAGAATGTATGACAATGCAGAGTTATGCATTTAGTACCTCTAGGTGAGTGTAGCTGGTTAATGCATGGTGAAAACTGAAGTCCAAGAAACCTAGCTCCAAGTCTCCTAGTGCGCTTCCATTAACAGCGATTTATTAATCCTTAACTGATGGATACTAAGAAACTTATATACATGCCTGTCGGAAAAGTATTATTACTATAAACTTTCTTTCAAGCATTCTGAGCGATTTATACTCTTTGCATCGTAAATAAAGGTTTCTTTATTGTTAGATGCCAGCCGCCAGCAATACCTATTTCGAGGTTCAGACGACCTTGGATTCGAACGAAGATCCTTTTGGTCAATCAAAAGTTCTACCGTTGAGCCATGGGTCTGTTGCGATCGTAAATATTTATACTCGCGGAAAGAGGGTTCACCGGCCAGGTTATTCGGACTTGGAGCCGTATATAACTGGCTGATGACGGTTAATAAGCCGGAAATGGCCATCTCAGTCTCCCTGGCCTTTTTCAGTACTCGGGTCGGTTTCATTACTGGTCGTTCAGCAATGGCCTCTGGGGGCTCCAGATCGAACCTCAAGGTTCATCGGGACGAAACTGTCCCGTAAACTAATCGGTAGCTGCTCTACACACGATGGTATGTGTTTCTTCTAATTTTTCATTGCGTGTTCAGTTTAACGTAGGGATATGCAGTTATTTGCCCCTGAACGGTAATGGGTCTGGTTTTTATGAGTCTTTCTCGCGAAATGTTGCCTTCGACGCTGCATGAAATTGCACAAAGGCTTTAGTAACCATCTCACTTAAATATTATCACCACTAATTCCTGGGTCCTGTTTTTCAAGCATCTCTGGGTAACACGCCCTCAGTTTAAACAGACTGCACTATTTTACAAGTTTTACCAGTTGCAAAATCGTATTTTGCAAAACCTTCGTCAATGATCTCTTTCCATCAAGCGGACCTAGTAAAAATACTTGGGCTTTTTAAAGCTGTAAAGGTATCGATTTAAAGTTTCTTAATTAAGCAGTTCTTTAGAGTAGGACAAGTATAATTAGTTAGACAATCAAATGGCTTTCTTATCATCCAAAAACGGGCAGTTCAAGGACCCAATTCTAATTGCTGCCAGATGACGGTCACGGGTTGATTCAGTAAGCAATCTGAGGATACATGGCAGCTGGTTTATGATATCCATAATTTTTAAAAAAATCGACCCAAAAACTAAAGTTCCCAGTGGATTCAGAGTATCTGAAAGTAAGCCGTAAGCTGCTCCAGAGACGCTTTCCAACCGAAAGACTGGATGTCCTTGGTAATTTCTGAATGTATTGGATTCATTGTAAGCTTAAACCCCGTATTCGGCGATAATACGACTAAAACACTGAGAAGGCAAGAAAATGAGGCATCTGTACGTGCGATTGAAGCTACTCTAACCCACTAAAAGTAATAATATGCTTTCCTTCAAACCGAAGGTAGCAGTTATTGAAAGTAGCGTAGCTTGTTCAAGCCTGCATCCGTTTAATCTAGGAATCAAAAAAACTGGGTGTACTTTTATTGAAGACCGCCTCAGATGTGGCCAAAAAGCCGTAATGGGGCATTTGGGCCATCGAGCAGTGCTAGGACAGCAGTCTTGAAACAACGTCCTTTAGACGTCAAGAGAGAGTTGGCAGTAATAAACGATTTTCGAACGCTGTCAATCTACATCCTCGGGTATCATTGTTCTGGGTCACCAGACTGGGATCTCAGTTAGCCTTTTTTCAGTATCTGGTCGACCGCCAACATTTCGTATCGTATATACTGACCAGAAGCACACACGTAACCTAATCTGCCAGTATTCTGCAACCATTTTTCGGAGGGTTGATTTAAAATGCCAGCACTATGTCAAACGAAAACTGACGAACATGAACATCATGTGCTCACGTTGTGTCAAACTCTATGAATACTTTCATGTGCTACCTGGATTTATTTAAGGTTTGTATCCTTGTAAAATCAAGTCGATGTTTATTTCTAGAATTCTAACTAGATGCAGCCTTCTGGTAATGGGTTGGTACAAACACTGCTAAGACATGAATAGCGCATGCGAAATTAGGTGTCCTATGAAATAGAGCCAGTGAGAAGCCATGACTGAAACCATTGGAAAAAAACTTCGAATATAAACAATGCCCTGGTACGGAGGCACGGCTGATATGTTTGGAACGTGCACCTACGTTATTGTACTTTCTGAACATAACTAGATTGCTATCATAGACTGCATATAATCCAAACTGATGCGGGTAAAAGAAATAGTAACTGCTTAAGACAGAGTTATTTCATTGTGTTTCTGTGGTTACTGTTGTAAAATCCGTTTGGTTTTCGCAAAAAACAGTCGACAAAAGTATTACTTTATAGACACCCTGTGGCGGTGTCTCCTTGCGAATAAATAATTGGAATGATGTAAAACTTCGGCTCTAAGAAGATTTGGCACATATCCTGAGGCCATGAAAATAGTACGCCTGCATTTTTACTAACCAGTAAAGAAAGAAATCGGTTAAGCATTGGCACTTTTTGTTTAATTTTCTGAACTTTCGACTTTTTACCGAAATCCATGGCCAGAGATGACGGTATTAGCAGTGCCACATAGGACCCTGTATGTGGACGCTAGATCGATATGTTACATGCCCCGGCTTTGATCAACTCTCAGATTCCCTTTTTCTGGTATCTTGAAGGCTGTGAAGTTTGAATCGTTACCCATTTCGAAAGTGTGAACGACCACTAGTGATAATTCGTCACACTTTCGAACAGGCAGCTAAGTTCGAACAGAGCATGTGTTCAGTCTTATCTCTGAAAGTACAGAGGTAATTTGGACACGAGATATGATATAATACACCAAACCACTTTCTGAATTTTAATTGGTCTTTACCTCGAACGAACCTGCTATACATGATAGGTTTGGGCCAGTGTGTAATTCCAGGGCCTAGTCCCGTAACAATTAACTCGATCACCACTGAAACGTCCTTATTTTATGGTAGACCCTGCCATATCCTCAGTGTGGTCCTTCAGTTTAGGGTCCTCCGAGGTCCAGTACGTAGGCATCGGCTCACAATCGTCTTCGGCATGCGGAAACACCAGGCCTTTCGTGCTTTTTCGCTCGCAAAGGTGAAGGTTTATTTAGTGAAAGGAAAACAGCCTCTTGCAGTGCTCAGTTTTAAATGAGTCCTACCTTTCGTCGTATATCTCTTCTAATTTCTTGTGCATGATTCCGTGCGCTAAATTCTATGGAATTGATTTGAATAAAGATGTTATTTTTAAAGAGCTCTCAATGTCTGCCGACTGAATCCCCTGGTCTTGATGGTCTGAAAAGACTTGGGGAGGCTGATCGGACACAGGTAGCCAAGGCGTTTTGGAGAAACCTCAGTTATGAATATACATTTTCCAATTTATATGTAGGCCTGCTTATCAAGGAAATGACTGACCAGAGTAAGACATTGGAGATCACTGGCAAAGTATTAAAATTGAACCGGAGCACTGTTGGTTGGTTTCACTTCATGCCATTCCTTCTCCGTGTTCGAATTTTCACGGCGAAATTCTCTGTATAGTTCATTCAACCGATCTGCTACTGTCCTGGCATGCTAATTTTGCTGCTCACACCTACAAAACCGGCCATGATTTCAAGTGCGCAGCCATCAAGTTAATCGATCCAGTGGGAAACAATACGAGTCGAGAGTTAATTGAGTCTGGTCCATGGATGGGAACTCAATCACTCAATGTACCGATTTGACGAAGGCGTACAAATCTCTGCGCAGTAACGTCCAGACTTGCTTAATTTACCATTGATTGGCTTACACCTCTTATGAGTGTTCTCTTCTTGTTACTTCTGCTATCTCTGACGCTCAACTCTGGCATGAGTTCGAAACCTCAGAATACTTAACAAACTATTTCAGTGCACGGGCAGATTTCTCCTTTACTCGTGCAAACGCCAGAAACGCCAAACTTTGCATCTCTGATATCCAGAAGAACCTTCACTTTCTCACTGAAGTCTTTTATGTTTATTACGATGGCTGCTCATCCTCCGTCAGCGGGCAACTTATCAAGCTTCTCATCCCTCTTCGGCTTCTTCATAGCATTTGACACGCCCTTAGAAATGTAGTGATTTGATCTGTGCCGGGTGGTGAATTTCTGTATTTTTTGACAGCAAGCCTCAGTCTTGCTCTTAGCGTCGATACTTGTCCATTCCAATCGTCCGAGCGGGAAATTGAGTCGAAATAAGTTTACACAAAGTGCTGAGTTCACGTTACTTCTTTGTATTTTAGTCCGCATTTCTGTATGGAAAAGGAAAAACCTCAAAGGAGAATTAGACATTAGTTGCATATTTATGAAAAGTCCATGCTCCTTGGACGGCTAAGATTAACAACTCGCGATACACGCAGTCAGCATTAGGTTAATGTAAAAATCCATTCCACTCAAAGGACTGACGCCATCAAGAGTATCGTGTTGAGATAGGGAAGATCAGAGGCCACCAAAATAAGGGGAAAATCTATCAGAAGTTGACACCGGTTTTCATAATATAACCCTTTCAAAAACGTTTGAAGTCATGTTTAGTTAAGATTTTTTCGAGAAGTTAAAAGGACTTCAGGCTAATTTAAACGCCGCATAAACGATTAACGTTGGGATTGGGCTGGGAGTCTTACCCGAACACAGGGACGAGAAAGTTCCATGGAGTGTGCCCGACGGGGATCAAATTCAGACGGGCGTCCACCCTGTTCCGAGAAGCCCTCCTCGTGGTCTGGACTGGGCCCATGCGCAAGGGAGCCCCGCAGTCCTTTTCGCTGATTAGAGTGGATTGGCGACGTGGCCATGCGAATGTAACGACACTTGCCCAGGTAGGGACTCTCCTCTATATTGCCTACCTGAAGAGGAATGATTGGAAGCAATGAGACCTCGTTTGCTAAGTTCAGTTATTTCGGCTTTTAATAGAGAGCTTCTAGCTCCCAAGAATAAGTTGATTTTTATCTGACTTCTGTACGGTAATAAGTATCGGGAGGAGTATTTGAGAGAGGGAAGAGATTATGACCTGCAGAATAGTCCGAGGAAAAGTGGACGCCAGTTTGCTTCAACTGATGAGGCGTCAGTTAAAGCCGAGGATAGTTTATATTTTCGAACGGTTTTCGAACTAAATTTTGTTTGTCATTATTCGTTATAGACGGGCAAACTCGAGGCTTTCAGTCGGGAATCCGCAACTCGGGTGGCTACAGTATTGGCTGTACTCCAACCCTTGTCCATGCTGTCGTGGGTTCGAATCCCAGCAAGGCCGTCCTATGTTTCACATAATTTTCGTCAACATGTCTTACTGACGAAGTAAAGTGTCAGTTATCCTCGTATAAACTTCATCACAATAAGCGTAAGCAAAGTTTGAAAGTGACTGTATGCTTCCAATGAACTGATCCTCCTTAAGCCACTGTATACCACCCTAAGATTCTTCGAAATTGAGGACTGCAATCGCACTTTCGATTGGCAGGACAAAGGTGGCATTTGCCAGACTGCGAACTGATTTTTGCGATGGTGCATAAGAAATCGCGTTTTGGCTTGCTTAAAATAAGGTCCTATTTTACTGAGCAGTGAGCTTTGAAGTAGTGATATAAGGGCTAAATCGCTCATGTTCAAGCCCATGAGACTGTACATCACAGTTTTGAGCAATGCATTGAAGAAGTTCCATTTTTGGCCTGCTATTCAATTGATTATCCCCAATTTATTGACAGGTAAACTAGCACTTCACCCACCGACAGCTGTCTTAGGGCAACACTTGTGTTTAAATAAAGTCACCCTATGGGCGAAGCTATATAAACTTGTGCATTTTAATCGTATTTTTGAAGCTAAGATCACTTAAAACAACCACAAATAGCCAACTCTGTTGCAACCGTGAGGGTCTATTGAGCTGGATTGTCTTTCGATTATTTTAATCTCTCCAAGAATAATTAAGATAATTTAATATCCAGATTTTTTCGTTTTTGTACATTTTTAACAATGAAAACTTGTTTAAGGTTTTATGTTTAACTTGACAACATAAAGGAACCTTCAATTGCAGATTCACTGAAGAAAACACTTCCACGCTTATCATGGAGTGCCTACAAGGGAACGACAGACTAGAATGGTCATTTCTGGCTTATTAACCGGCATCAGCTAGTCATACCAACTCCCAAATGCAGACCACCTGGGATTCGAACCAGCTATGCGACTCCCTGTGGGGGCTCTAAATGGAACCCCAAGACACAATGGGAAAATCATGTTCTTAAATTTAATCAGTGAGCATTGCTTCATTATTTTTATGCATATTTTAAAAAATAAACCTCAAGCACACTGTGCTCGAGATTTTTCATCAGACAGGTCTTAGTTTCTTAGTCCATTTTTGACTCTTTGATTCTTGCATATTATGTTTACTTATCCTATTATCTCAGTGAATGGAGCCATTTATATTTTTGCTGAAAATTTTGAATGATACTTCAAAATAAAGCGTATTCCTCTCTCTCTCTCCCTCTCAAGTTGTGTAGGATTATTTGTTCATTGAATAAGGAGCATGGCCTGATAGTATGAACAATGAAGAGGGCATTTTCGTAACATATCTTCTTGCAGAACATCTTATATGACAAGTAAGTGGGCTCACCAGCACATTGCCTGCACCTTCACGTGTGGTTAATGTGCAATGCGTCCAAATGAGTGGTATGCGGTGAATTGGGTGGAAAACCCATGAGTCAGCTGATTCAAAAAGCAGAATCCGGGAAATAAACCTGTCACAACGTGTCACATGGGGTTTAAACAATGCAAGATCAGCCACCCGAAAAAAGCGTCCCAACAGTGCAGTATGCGTGCTAATTACCAAATAATTCATAGAGGGCTCTGGTGCAGTAGATAACGATGAGGTCGCAGTGCTGAGTCACCATTGCACTGGGCGGAACAAGATCTTACTTATTATCGTCTCCCAGATTACGCGAAGGTGGGCGAAATTCACCAGTATCCGGTTAGGCCTACCCGCTTCCTGTTAGCAAGAATCCCTTAAGACGAAGGGTGGAAACGAAGTCTTGACAAACGAAAAACAAAGTCCCTTCTTATACCTCTACTCCAGACCGCAAAAATTGCCTTTTCAGCAGGAGGAAATATTTACGTACCAGGCTCGATTGTGCTGGATTGGATACGCTCTAAGTTCTATGAAAAGCAAATGAGAAGTCATAGGGGATGGAATAGAGTAGACCGACTGGAAGCCTTACGGGCGAAAGCGGACACACAGGAGACCGGTTCTCACGGTCCCTTCCCAGCGTCCTTGTCAGTGCCTACTATTGTAACTGAAAGTCATGACTACTCCCCTGCATTTCCAGTTCAGTTTATGAAAGAAAGTAGGTATGAGCTTTTAGGTTAACCTATTTTTAATGTACCACTGTGTCCAGTATACAGAAAAACCCTGCGGGTCTCCAGTATTTCATTGGGAGCAATAAAAAAATATGATAAATTCCGTGTGCGTTTCAAAGGTTGATTTCAAGCTCTCATAGTCACGTTTAGAAAACATCTCAACAGCATGGTTGCCTGGGGAGACTGTGCGTCCTAGCGTCAGACATCAGCAGGTTTTTTCCTTCCACCGTGAAGAACAGCTGGTCGATGGCGGAAGGGCACTCTCTGGTCACATTGCGGGAACTCGGCCTAGAGCCCCGCCAGGAGCCGAACTGCAGCTAATAGTAGTAGTAGAGGCATATTTAAAATGCCGACAGAGACAAGGAAGATTTGAATTGTGCGTATCTTACACTGTCTCTGAAGATGGGTTTGAGTTGGAATCCGAAAAGTCAGGCGAATAGGGCTCTTGTCCCAGCGATCGTGTCTACTTTTTCTCGGAGACTGAAATGGCCATTTCTGGCTTATTAGTCCTCATCAGCCAGTCATACCCAACCACAGGTAGTGTGCTACCCGAGGCTCTAATCCGCGATCTGTTGATTAGAACACTGACGATCAACCCACTGCGCCACGAGCTTGTTGCCCTTCCGGTTCATCTGCCTATACTACTAGCCACTAGGCGGTTGCTGGCGGGGCTCCAGAGTGAGCTGCGAGTCAGAACGGAAGAAGTGCGTCTCGTTACCAATCAGTGAGCGTGCATCAACCGGAGTTCCACGTGTGTTCGAATTGTAGGTTTGACAACAAGGATAGCGAGTATCAGCATCCGCAGTGATTGAGAATTTCGTCATAATCAGCAAACAGCAGGTCTAATTGAAGTTGTTGTAACCAGGGTAGACAAAGATGTTATGCTCTCACTTCGAAAAATACGGGCAACATCGGTAATGGCTACTGACTTTGGCAATCATTGAAAAATTGTTCCTTGCTCCTTTTAGTCAACGTTAAAGTTGTCTCATTTCTTCAATAAAGAGAAAGAAGGGACCTAAAGGTCCCAGCCGAATTAATATCTTCAGCTTGAAGCACTTCGCCCCAATTCTAACGACATCAAATTGTTCTTGGCGAGTGCTTTTTATGCGGCGCACTAGACAACTTGCTACTGGAGTCAATAGACTTAATTATTTCAAAATTGTGTTAAATTTATGCATAGACGGAAGGTATCTACAAGTTAACTATCACATATTTCCTTGGATACTTTAGAAGAATAAGTTATAACATAAAATAAAGAAAATCCCTGTGAACAACCTTGGATTATTTTATGAAAGGTCGCATGGCACCTTCCGTCGAAAAACTTGCAAGTCTTCTAAGACTCATTAAACCCCGATTAAATGGCATTTCTATTAGATATTGGTTGTCACTGCTTGCATAGAGGACTTATAAAGGACCAATAGGAACGTCCATCCTAAGGCCCGTAGTATTAAAGACCGGCTCATTTGCAGTTCCAAATTCTACTTCTCGGTATTTTCATAAAATAATCTCAAATCTCCATATTTTGGAATTCACTTTTTGTCTTTCTGTATCGCTATAAAAGCAACTCCTGGGACTCCAGAAAAATCGATATTGGTTACAGTCATCCTTTTAGTAGATGTACTATCTCATGAAAGGTTAACCAAAATTCTGAAATTTGTTTCCAATTCGAACAGATTACTTAAGTATAGTCTTAATATTCATAACCATGCCAGTCCTCTCGGGATGCCAGCTTTTAGGCCAGTTTCTCTTTGCCTGGTCGCAAAATTGTGCGTTGCGAAAAATTACTGTTGAAGTAGTATTATGTTTTTCCATTGTTTGCCTTTTAAATTCAAAAACATAGTTAGTAGAAAATGTGGATATAAATATCATTTCTTTTATTCATTTGGTAGCAAAAGACGTCTTCTTCAAATTCTATACATCAAGAAAAGGTATCTTTTTTTAAAAAAAGTATTCAATTCCAGACTAATTTGAAGCTTTTCCTTGGTGTTGCGTTTGCATTCCAGGCTTCTAAATTAAGACCGGCTATGGAAAGTCGTACATTTTGTATACACTCTTAAGAAGGCTTCGTATATAACTTCTAAAATCTTGCAATGATGTGAACCACATTGTTTACTTTGTAAGCAGCAGTAATAAATGGACAGCTCTCCGCCTCAAAAATCTCATAGTTACATACATTTTAAAACCGTTAACTATCCTTTCTTTAGTATAAGTTTTGGGTGATGCAGTTTGCTCCAAAATGACTACCGAAATATTTTATGCCCATTTTCTTTTTAAAATGACAGCGAAAATTGATATGAAAATTAGTACTACTTAGGTAGTCATTTTTCTACGGAATGCAGTTATTTCCGGTGGCCGGAAAGAAGTTCGCTAAAAATCCGGCATCCTGACGTGACTGCGCTGTAATCTATATTACAACCCTAATTACGCTATCGTTCCTAATCGAAAATCAATGTCAGAATTTCCGTTAGCATTTCACGAGATAGCACATACATATTCGAACGCGCACTTTAGCAGCTAAAAAAACCCTTTTAGCCGCTTAGCTTTGAGAAAACACAGTTTTGTCCGAAAGGAGTGTCCATCTCCCTAGTAAAGAGAATAATTAGCCCAAGATAAACGATTAAACGAACAAGGTGAAACACGTGAACTGGTTGGCCGTTTAATTTCTTGTCGAATTTATTTTTAACCGTTACGGGTTCGAGGAAACATAGGATGCCTTACGTACAAAGGAAGTTTAGATTATTTTCTCATAGAAGTTGTTAGATCAGGAGAAACGCTTGTCAGATAAGGATAAATTGTGAATGAAGTACATTTTTTAACATTTGAATCGCACTGTTGGCCTCTGCTGTAAGGTCGACGGCGACGAATTTACTGAGGGCCTGAGGTCACTTTCACCCAAAACCGATGGCCTGTTGTTATGCCTGGAAGCATGCTAGGCTGCTGCAGGCCACTGGCAACTGTTTAGTGTGTCTCTGTTTCCAGTCCGTTTTTTCGCGCTCAGCGCGTCTGAACATCTGTGTTTTACCCGACCAATCCTGATCTACTACTACGTGACAGACTGGGCTTTGGCACACGCTGGCAAACTACCCCAACGTTACGGCGGATCGTACTCCATATATTGCGGATCTGGGTGGCGCTGGTGGGCACAACTGCAGCCGAAGTGGGACTGAAAAGAAACTTTAACCAGATAATTACCTCTTCTCGTCGGTGCAGTAGACTGTAAAGATCGCGAGATAGTAGGGAATTTCTGTTGGCTTGAGCCACACTTTCCGCCAAGTGATCAAGAAAAAAAGTGAAATCGGACAATGAGAGAATCGGGCATGGAGGACATTTGTCGGGCTCTATCAGTCGTTGGCTAAACGAAGTTTCTATAAAAAAATATTTATTCTGTGTGGAGCAGAGGTATGGCTCGAACCTTCTAAAGATATCCATCGTCTGGAGGTATTCAATCGATATTACTGGCACCCCATCGTCAGAAATCGCCTTTCTATTGCCTCTCCAACTAGCACCTAGATTGTCGCTCGGTAGGTACGTTATCCCCACTCACCGTTTGAGATACCCCGTTCATCTGTTGCCTCAAAATGAAAGCCAAATCAACTGGGGTCGTCATCTTATCCAAACCTGACTTTGGTGGAGGGTTGGCGTTTGGGGTGCGGGGGGGCAATTGATGACCCAGGCGAAGTTGGTAAAATTTAACCTCCGGAGCTTCCCTGGCTCTGCGTCAATCGGATTGCCGGTATGGGGCGCCTAGCGGTCTTTACTAAATGAACCCACTGGACGACGATCATACTTGACACGATGAATTCGCAGGAAGGAAACGGCTGACTTAGCACTGAATACTAACGTCACAAGTAAATGTACAAAATACGATAGAAAGATTCTCAGCAAAACAAGTGCACACCTTTCAGTAGTCTTTGCTGGCAGCGGCTTTTTCCAACTTCCAGGGTATGGCTTAATTAATCCGATTAGATCGAGCGATTGATCATCTAGGACCCTGACGGCACATCGAGCAGGCTCGAGTGCTCACATGTCAACGTGGGAAAAGCACGGAAGCTGCTGGCATGGCACCGCGATCACTGGTGTGTTAACGCAAAAAATCCCGCCAAGTCCGAGGCCTGCAACAGCTGTCGGTCCCGCAAGTAACCCAGACAATTTCCCAGAAGTTTGGAAGCTAGGTCATTAGGGTCGCTGATTTTGGTGCCTAGCGGACGAACCAATCGTAAACAACACTCTGCTTGTCTGACATCTGAGGTAAAAGTGCAGAATTGGTGAGAGAAACGGAGGAAATGAATTCATCTTAACTGGTAAAAGGTAGTGCAGACGAGAAAGGGACAGTTGTGGAAAGTGGGTTCGAGTTTAAATAAAAAAAACAGATGTACACAACAACATAAAAGTTTATCATTTTGTAAAAATAACAACTAATATACTAGATAAATTAATAAATACAAATCGGCCGCCGTCCGCCAAATAGGGAAACCGAAAGACACGCCAAAAAGAATCCCTCCTATTTCATGGAGTGATGTGCTAATTTCCAAGGCAGATTAGGGTTAGATATGCGGTTAGGGTTAGGATATATTGCAGAGTTAGGGTTAAGGTTTGGGCTAGGGGTAGGTTTATGACACGGGAATATTTATCCTTTGTGGAAGTTTGCGCAAGCCAGCTCTAGTAACCTTGAGCAGGGTATCTACTCCCGTGTCTTACCAGGAAAACTGCTACTGAGTACAGACGAGTAGTGAAAGAAGGCCATGGCAGCTTGGCGGCGGAGGTGGCATTCTTTAAAGGGTTGGTCCCAATCTAACGGTTAAGAGGCAGTTCAGCACAGTTGCAGGGTTTTATTGACTTCCCGCATGCTAACACCAAAACATTTGTACCGGGAGTTTCGGGTCTTAGCGTTTCAACGTGGGTAAGTGATCGGGTTTCTGTACAGTACCACTGAATTCGTCAATGCTATGGTTGCTTTGGCCTCACAGTGTATGCTTTTCCCAAATAGACGTGGCAGTTTCAGACTGTAATTACTCAGCTTAAGTGCCGCATGTACTCCAAATTTCAGCAAAGGCTGTTACAGTTTGACAATTTTTCTATACCTGCTGGCTTGTGAAATTGTGTGTAAAATGCCCACACAGGCAAAATGCTGTGAATTTCCCACACTAAGGAAACAGGAAAACAGAAAAAAAAATGAACAAAAATTTAAACGGCCAAAATACCAGGCCCGACCATCAGAAAGGCACTACTGATTCTATTTTAATTCGCTGTGGAATTCCTTCCTTCATAATTTCTTGCAGTTTCAACTGTTCGAAGCTCCAGGAAGTTAACGAAAGCCACTCAGAGATAGCTCTTCTTTCAAAAACTATTTCAATAAACATGATCTAAACTTCTTTCATAATATTACGTAACTTCCAACGTCAAGATTGGTGGTTTCTTAGAGGAAGGCAAAGAAATATCGCATAAATACGGAAAAACCGTTTATGTAAAAATTTATTTGAGTCATCACTTCTTCCCCTTATCCTGAACTGTTTAGCATATTTTTTTCTCCTTTAGTCTTTCTGCTTACATACGTAAGGTCATTTACGGTTCATGGAAGAACTGAACTACGAGGCTTACGCACAAAAGGCAGTTAGGGTGCTGAAAGACTTGAAACGACAACAAGGGGATGCATGTGGTCACTGGGCCTGAGGTTGCGAAACCTCCTACACAACGTGACTGAAATGTCGATATTGGGTGCAAATACGTGTACGGTTCTCTTTTGGCCCATTTTGATGTTTTTCAACTTCCTACTGCAAAATTGCAGGAAGGAAGAAATTTGCCAGTCAATTTTGCGCACGCAATCCATTTCGTCAATCACATAGGCTTGGACTGCACCCTATGGATGGACTGCAAAATGTTGTTCTGAAATCTGTCCTCAGTGCGGTGAACAAGAATATTCCATTGCAGGAATATCATAACTTCATTGTGTCCTGGTAACGAAGTTGTGTGTTCTATTCTGCAAAAACTGATATGCTTGCTCCGCCTCAACAGGCCCCACACTGTCATAACCCGTGAATGATAGTGTAAAAGCTTCACATGACTGCTAAAAAAACAGCCAGTGGAGTTTATGACACAATACGCCCCATAAGTGAACTACGAACTGGTGTTCGTAAGTCTAGGGGGAGCTCAGGCCGGAAGCACCATGTAAAAATTTGGACCTTGGAAATTTCGTTAAATTAACCTCGGGTCAATAGCAAATTTTGACTTCTGCCATCATAATCTTATAAATATACGAAGATTCACTATTTTTATCGACCTTGAGTAACCATGATATTTTCTTTGCCTGCGTTCGCTGGGATATATGTTAATTTACTACTAAGCGAGAAGGTCCAGACAGCCCTTGCGAACAAATCTTATCTCTTTATTTTAAAGAAGACCAGTTCCTATGAAAATTTTCCGTTTTTTTAAACACTTTTTCGAATTTGAGCCGAAAGAAACTGCAGACTACTGTTACATTTCAAATGAACCATACGTTGGAGTGGATAATGCCTCCCGAATATAGCGGGCTCTAAATTAGGAATCCCTTCTTACAGTTAAAAATAGGCAGAAACATTATTGTGGCTAAGCTATTTGAAAATACTCTTAGTTATTTCCTCGTACTTATTACCAATTCCCCGTTTGAAAGAGTAACAAGTTTCTTTATGCAGACTGTTTGCATGTCGTATCGTTTCCCTTCCCTTTCTTAATTTGCTTTTTGGTACACCTGAATCTTACCTTGTATCAGTCGATTCTGGGGTGTACGTGGCGTCGTATGTGAGGGCCGACGTGGCAGCTGTGTGGGCACTGCCAGTTTGTCAATGCAATCAGCTGGCCATTGCACGACGAAGGTACCCTGCCGCAGACAAAATACCATTGAACTTCGCACCCACTTGGGTTAGAGCACGGCCACAGTCGCAGCCAGTACTCCTAAGCCGTTCACTGACGGTGCCCGTCAAACGCATCAGTGCGTCTGGCGGATACTGCGACTTCGCCCCGCCCTGGAACCTAGCTCTCATCTTCGACGCCACGAAGACGTGCTGAGCACGGCGGCCACACCCCAGTTTAACCGCCCTGACCGCTTGGCTAGACCAGCTTAGCGTATCCGGTGTGAAGACACAGCCTCCACACCTGGTAGTCTTCTTTACTTTTTCCTCATCTTCCGCCCCCCACCCCTCCTGAGGCAAAACGTCCTCTGCAGCGGAAGACATGCAGCCAAGTAAACAGTCCAAACCAATTCCGGTCATCTTCCCACTGTAGCCAAAGCCCTGACCGACAGTGGACTGCGGCACCTGTATGTGATGTTTAAGCTGCTCTATTTAGGGATGCACTTTCTAGCCCTTCCTTTGTTGTCATACCCTCTTATGCATTTGAACGCGTGAGGGCTTGGTTGTTGCCTGATGTTTCTCAACATAAGAAGATTGGCCTGTATTAAAAGTGTGGGAGTTCTTTATCCAAGATCTTTGACGTTCATGACGAGGTGCAGTAAGCCAAAAATCTCAATCCTAGGAAATTTAAACAATAGGCGGCCTGCGCACCAAACCTGAAACACGCATCTACCCGTTTTCGGCAATAGCACACTTCTGATGTTGTCGTATGATTTGCTGCTGCCTGCACCAACGTGCCTCGCAGGGTGAGCCGCGCGCCTATCAGGATCATAATTTGGACACCGAACAGTACCACATGCTGGAGACTCCTGGTTGTTGAGATTGGCAGTTTGCAAGTACATCGTAATTTTGAAATCTGATACAGCATGCTAGCGTTATCATTAGCAGAATCACATGCGCTACACGACACAGGCCTTAGAAATTTTGGTTGGCCTGACGGCGAGCAGATCTGCGAATCTCAGTTTCTCACATTTAAAGCAACCTCTGTTATGACCTTGTAAAATCAATGTGATAAATTTTAAAACGAGGTACAAGTCGAATCGATTAATTTTGCTCGAAAACATCGCAGATCTTAATGTTGTCTATATTAGCGCAGCTCATGCGAATTCCTCTAGTAGCGACCAGGTTCGTCAGACGATTTACCAGACTTTCGGCTTTTGCATTACGAACCGCATCAAGGTTCATGCGGACTGACTCTTTGATTCCTGAGGTGCATGCAGTTAGTGTGGTTTTCAGTGTAGTCGCTATTTCCGTAGCGGTTTCTCCGATGTCTCCTTGTGCATCGCCATCAGTAGCGACATTTAAGAATTTCTCTTACGGTGCGGTGGCCGGGAGTTCGCCAAGACACGGTGCACTATCTCCTACTAGTGCACTCGTACTAATAAAGCGGCGGTAAAAAGGATCCCAGTTAAGGATGGTTCATTATTATTATTATTATTATTATTATTATTATTATTATTATTATTATTATTAGGTTGTCCTAGGCTGCCCTGGAAGTTTTGGTTGCCCTAAAGGCGAACAGATCTGTGAATCTCAACTTATCGGGCAATCGCACAGCTAAGGTGACCTCTTTTATGACCTAGTAACTTAACTGTGATAAATTTGAAAAGGAAGTACAATTCGAGTCAGTTAATTTTGCTTGAAAACATCGCGCAGTTTACTGTCGTCAATATCAGTGCAGCTCATACGAAGTCCTGTAGTAACGACGATTTACGTCACACTATCTCTTACTGGCATTCTAATACTCCACCCTTTGGGACATGGAGGACTGTTAGCCGTAGTTAGTCCTTTGCACACATACGGGGCGTCCGCAGCCATAAAAACATAACGAAGGCGTATAAGCGAAGCTTTGCCCAAACAAGCCAGAATTACTGCCACGGGGCTAATGAGTAAAAAGTACGGGTCAACACCTGACACTGGTTGCGAGCCATGACCTGGAAAGTGCATCCCAGATGCAGCCAACGTCAAACTTGCGCTGGTAATCTCCTCGTTCTAGATTTTGGGCAGCGATGTAGAGTCCGAAAATTGCAGCAGCCTGCAAAATGAGCCTTTAAAAACGCCAGCTTGAGTATTTATCAGAACAACCACGGGTTAAATCCGTACACATATACGGTTTCGAAATCCAGGAGCTGAAAGTGACAGTTTCTTACAAGATGGGTTCCATATTTTTTAATTCGGCCATTCAGTCGGTATCCTACCCTAAGGTATAGCGGCAGTAGGAAGGATTCCAGTAAAAGTTCATTTTTATTAGATCGCCCTGTTGTTTTCGGGCTTTGTGACGTTTTATGGATTGCTGTGTGATACACTAACGGTCCCCTCCTCTCGAGTACTGCGTTGCACCTTCCGACTTGGGGCTCCGCCTATTTCGCAAGTTGCCTCTGCATAAGAAAATTCCAATGACTGCCACAAAAGAACTTATCGGATAGCCAGAGGCAACCAATCGGGCACGGCTTCCACACGGTCTTGTCTTCTCCGTCTACTTTGTATTTTTTTAAATTTCTCTGTCATTGTACGCAAGTCCAAGGCCAACAATTCACTTTCGTCTTGCTTCGGGTAACACTTGTTTAAAGCTCATGCCTTGCACCGCGGGAAGGCAGCACGTGAACAAATGCCATCACATAACCTACGTAAATAAGGGTGGAAGTGCGGTATTTAAGAGCGGTAGCTGTGCCGCTGCGCGAATTCCACGCTCGGCCGCGGTGGCGGGGGTTGGCAACAGATAGCGGGCATCGATCAGCCTCTGGTCAACGAACTTGTCCAATCAGCAGCTCAACCGGATCCGAGGCGAACCAGCCACGACGATGACGACAGATCTGGGCGAGCGCGCATGCACGCACGCGCTTGCGCTCATGACGCTCGAACATTTGCTAGCCTACGACGGTCGAAGTTCTCGCTAGTTTTGAACGAGATCTCCTGAAGGCAACTACCTACGCTAATTCGTGTTCAACCAGGAAACCAGCAATGGACAACAGCAATCTATATACCCCCCCCCCACTACGGGAGTCCTTGCACCAATCTCCAGAGTAAATGCGGTTAGGTTTAAAATTGGGGTTTGGGTTATCGTTTAGGCAAGCGAAGGTCCCGTTTATTTTAGTGCTAACTAAAGCATTACGGTTTATGGTAGGATAAGAGTTAGAAGTAGGGCTACGGTTTACGGTAACGTTAAGGCTAGCGTTGTGGGTACGACACAGGAACATTTACGCTTCCTGGAATGATGCGCATGGCCAACTTTATTACGTGGCCGGGACGTTCTTATTTCCGTATCCTGTTTAGGAGATATGAGTAATCCCGACCCAGTAATGTGTATGCGAGGAATGTACTTAACCCAGCTCTGTCAGATCTGGCCTCTATTATCCTGGACCTAACCTAGAATGACGCTAACAATCCGGTTAAAGATGAGATTTTCCCAAACCCTGGTTTGTGAGATGATCATGTTTAGGACTACTGATCTATATCTTTTATTTTCAATAGAATAAATGGGTGTGATGAGAAGGATCATTGTCCCCACGATTGGTATCTGGACGAACGTGCATGCCTGCATGTGCTTGCGTTCACGACAAAAAAAGATTGTATGCCTTACAATGGTCGAATTTCTCGCTAGTTTTGAACAGGGTCTCTTGAAGGCGACTAACTGCGCCATTTCTTGTTCAACCACAAGCAAATAGACCAGTAATTTGCATACGAGGAGTCGGATCAACTTAAAGCCTGGCAGATCTGATGGCCGTTGTCTTGTAAGTAGCATGGAAATCTATATTAATGAGACGTGAAGGGTCCTAATAAGTTATCGGTAAGGATGACTTGCATAGCCCCTTAAACAGGACACAAGTACGGAAACAACCTACAACACAGGGAAAATAGGGTTAAACTTATTTTTAGGGTTAACGTTAATTTTAACTTTAAGATAAGCTAGGGCTTGGCTTTAGGGTAGGATTAAGAGTAAGATTAGGAATACGATTTAGTTTTAGGTTAGGGCTAGTGTTAGAGTTAGAACACAGGAGAAGGTGATCTTCCTGGAATTATGCGCAGAGCCGCCTTCATTACTTGGGTAGGGCGTTCCTATTCTCGTTCTGTTTAGGGGACAATTTAAGTAAGCCTTACTAAGTCATCTTAGCCTGCAGCTGCACAGAAAACGACGGGTACAATGCGGTTCGAGAAGAGATTAGGGCCAAAACCCTAGCTGGTTAGATGGTAATGTTTAGGAATACTGCTCAGTGCTCTTTTATGTTCGAAAGAATAAGTGGGTGTGGCAGGAAGGATCGCTAACCCCCATTAGGAGGGTCTTCACTCCCTACAACCCAGAGCGAATAAGGAGGGAATACGACTTTAGTTTCCGAGGATTCCAGATGGTAGCAATGCTCATTATCAACAAGAGTAAAGAAACAACCAGTGGGTGTCTTACTGTCAAACATTTGGAGCAAAGTTAGGCATCCACTGACAGTATTTCAACGGTATCGTTCCAGTAAATACCGAAATGAGGGCGCATTATGATCCACTTCATCTAGGCGGGTGAGTAATGCTGGAATGTGTACATACAATTAAACAGTATTAGCTGAACTAAATATCTTGATTATTCCGCATTTATAGGGAAAAAATAGTATTTAGAGGTCCGATAATTGGTGAATTCTCCGAGTCACCATGCCTCCGCCTTATTACGATAAGCAGAGTTCCGTCGCAGAGAAATTGCCAACACGTCCTCAGTTCGTACACAGACACCAATCCGAATAACCTCCAATATTTCTGTGAGGTGGATGGATACATCTGGGGTAGGGGACATTTATTGAGGAAATGTGACAGTAATCTAGGCAGGTCAGGACAAAAACGTTCAATCTGTTCGAATCCAGACAAGGCCGAGGGTATGAGAATGCCGTTCTCCAAATAAAAAGAGTTCATTTTTCATGGATTCCTTGAATGTTAAAGTTACCATATCGTTGCTACCATACCTCTCAGCAGCGAGAAATTTTTCAGCAAGTAGCGTCTAACTGGAACTTCAGCTATTTTAAAGACTTGATGACGGGACTTCAAAATACTGCGCTTTACAAGGGCTTGCCACTTATCGCGAACACATTTGAACACTGCTTAAACTCTCAATCTTGGTAAATACATAACATTTTGAACACATTTGAACACTGCTTAAACTCTCAATCTTGGTAAATGCATAACTCTTAGCTATTGTGATCACTTAAGAACCAATTCTTTGATATATACCTCACTGGAACTCACCCCCTTCATCAGCACTTTCGCCAACCTATGTGATTTTTAAACCCCACGATTTTCTCGATGTCAAGAGGCTATATGAAGCGCCTTATTGGCCATCAGGCCGATGCGTGTGGAAGCATGCGTACCTCTTTATGTCGAGGTTGAAGGCAGCATACGTGGTCGAAGACGCAGCACAGAAAAGCACGCGCAGGCAGGTTCAGTTGGCACGTGAGAACAGAGCATGCGGGCATAGCCGGTGGACGTGAGCGCGTGCGACATTGGAGACGCGAGTGTTGATTAGTCATGGCAAACCCGCAGTGTCGGTCGGGCCGGCAGCCATATGAGTCATGCCGCTCCGCCAAGCACATGGCGGTGACTGGACTCGTGGCTGGCCGTGGATGTCTTAGGGGGGCGGTGGCGGCGCGCAGCCTCAACACACAGAAAAAAGACCCCCTAAACCGACACAGACTTTTCCCAGAGAAGGCAACCCTCTGCTTGCTTTGTTGACCAATCAAAATGCAGGAAAAATAATTGCACCTGGTTATGAATACAAGGTTCGTGATTCGTATCTCACCCCGATTTCACACAACGGAAACAAGGAACAAGGGCATATTGACCCGCGCATACCTGCATCGGTTGCGCCACCGACAGAAATGACTTAGGAAGTGAGTTGAGGAATAGGGACCCCCCGTAATACAAGTGGCCATGCACTAAATTCCAGGTAGGATACCTTTTCCCGTGTCCTACTTCTAGCACCAAGCCTTAACCTTAATGTCCCTGGAATTTAGCACAAGGCCACCTGTATTACGGGAGTTAATAGTTTCAGACATGACCGCGAAATGGTGTCGACAGTGTAAACACAGCAGGGCTCTTCTTTGATCCGTGCGAGTCGAAAATTTCTTATCCCTATGCGAAGTGCATCTGCCCAGTCTGGGATAAGGATTTCTATTTCCTCGGTCTATAATCAAAAAAACTTGGACAAACCAACCAAACCAATAGTCTTGGTTTTCGCGATATCGTCTGATAATTTTTCGAATTCAGGCCTAAATAACGCGCTGTCTGAGGCCAGGTCGTTTCTGCCGTCCCTCCTCTCTGCAATAATAACTTGGCCGACTTCGGCCCTGGTATTTGACTGCCTATTCCTGACCTTTGCCGCCCACACGCAGCTTGTGTACTTCAGGAAGCCAGCAGACTGGTGTGCATCTTTTACTGTTTGGTTGAATGCCTGTTGTCATTCTAACTAACACTTAAGCACTAAAAATCCGGAAACTGGCCAGCCTGGATGCGATTTGAAAGCCAGACAGCAGGGGCAAGGCTTGAGTAAATCCGATGCGCTAAGCACCTTACCTACGAAGTGTACTTTCACTCACGGCTCCCGGTCTGGATGTCGTAACTCAGGTAGTTAGGAAGTTCTCTGTGCACTAGTCTTTCGTTTTCTGTCTTGGGTTCGAATCCTACCATTTTTTTCCAATTGGGTATGATTCATTATTCTAATCTGCCAAAAAAACATCAAGTAACTAGTTGCTAACTTGCAACTTGACGATAATGATATCACATGTACTGCTGTAAAAGTTGACGAAACTTTTGAAATGGAACAGTTTTAGTCAGGTGGAGATCCGAGAGTCAGAAGCACGTGGGCTAGTTCGAGTCCGCCTCACTACACTTATACTCTAGCGATGCACGTTCTTCGGTTTGTGTTAACCCACAATAAAAATTTTTAACTGGCAGATCAGCCTACCCAATCAACTAACGCGAGCAAGTTCAAGACACATAAAACTTTAAACCGCAGTCAACAATAGCGCCCAGGGGAGTTTGATGTACACTACAGCTATTGCCAGCTATCAAAACCATGTTCGGGAAGATCATAGTGAATCGCAAAACTGCATGTTATCCGAGGGTATGCGAAAGCAGTCGATAGCCGATGCGTCTATCCTCCAGAAAATAAGTTACCATTCTGCGGTTGCTTACTGATTATACATTACCACACCAATTATACGTAAAAGGTCCTGCTTTCAAATAAACAAGGGATATACCCTCGTGCATTCCTTTCCCTGCCTAGCGAAATTTGTAAACCAATTTTTAGTGCGGAACTTCTTATAGCCCAGACTAACCCTACGGAGTTAAGTACATGGTAGCTAGTCGGCCCCCTGGGGTTTCTATCGTCATCTACCCGGTTTCTGCATGCCAACGTAGTTAAAAAAATTTCCAAAGTCCCAGCAGAGCTTACGCAATGCACTAACTCAGAAGTAGCCCCAGGAATGACCGTTCAAAATAGTACAGTCAAGACCTTTAACACTCATGGACTAGAACGCAGCACTGACATAACTGTAAGTGAAAAAGGTGTTGAGCGAAAGTTCCTAAAACGGACTCAAAGCCGAAATTTTTTTTCATAACTTACGTCTTCTTCGGAACCAATAGGAATTTCCCCCGGGTCTGGTGGCCTCCCCAAGCCAGCAAGCTTGCTGTCGATTCGGTAAAAAGCCAGTTCCTGTTCAATTTCGGAGTGCTTCAAGCAGGCTCGCAGGAGTTCTCGCGTTTTCGCTTGAAGCTGGGATAGATGTAATGGGTGGTAAGTGTAAATCTTTAAGAACGCGGGCAGTTAGAAAACCGCACTTCGCCACATCCTGCCGAAGTTTTATGAGCATTTTGTCTGCTTGAGGTGGAAAGATTAGTAACATATATATATATGTCCAGGTCCGACACTGCTCCACGCTGCTTCTGACACATTCGTGCGATAGGGTGCAATGGGCAATAACGTCGGCATAGTTCTTCTGGTCACTCCTGCTAGTTAGACGCACAGGCAACAGTTGGTGAAGATGAAAAAATAATTTTCTTTAAAAACGGAAAACGAAGATAGCGAGTCGGACCGGAATTTATTTGTGGCCTGTTGCAGTATGTTTGTTTTCTTGCGCATAATATCACCATGGCCCCCCTTATGCAACCTTCGGAGTTTTGTGGTGTTCGTGGGTTTGTTACTTCACTAGAAAACCAAGAGGATGCCGTTGTTTGTTCTCTTCTGTTTCCCTTGTAAGATGTATGCTGATGAGTGGTGACCTGAAGTACTATGAGAAAGGTTACCTCGGTAATGGCCTCAATGTCTCTGTTCCCTGGCTTATGGGCCAGTCGACTGTCCGAGTCCGCCGACGAGAGTGGACACCGTGTCTGGCTTCACAACATGTATTGACGCCAAAAAGTAAGGACTTGCACAGACCCAGCCCACCCCGGCTAACGCACGTCATGCGCTAATGCGGTGCCCATTTTTCATCTGGTTTATGGAATCAGTTTCTGAATGGACAGATCGTTTGGCCGTCGTGGATGACGAGGTCCACCGCTACCCACGAGGAAGGCCCCTCTCGGAGAATCGCGCATGGATTCCTTTATAATAGAACGGCCTTTCACGGCACCAACCTCAGCCTCTACTTCTACACCCACGGTCTTTCGACGTCAAGTTCATATCAAGGCGACCAGCGATAGGCGTTGGCGCAGTGGCTGACAAAACTAAACAGTCCATCTACACGTGCCACACACATGATCTTCTCCCTAACATCACGCGTACTAGGCCATATCGAGGAAGGTTCGGATCACACCTATGTGGGGGTTCCATAAAAGCGAGATTAAGAGGGAGTCGTCGCAGCCTGAGCCTCGGTCCTAAAAAGGGCCGAATTACTTCGTCTGTTGACAAACTTCCGAGCCACAAGTGATAACGCGTCCTGTGAATTATGGTGCGGGGTGTGAGGTGTAGTAGGGGGTGCTTAGGCAGCACCATGCAGGTAGCATGAGGTAGTTTCCTTTGCCTTGTGTACGTAGTGCATGCTCCTGTGTCAGCCGTTGGCAAGAACGTTATATATGACCCAACTCAGGGAACAAAGGATAGGTCAGCGAATAACACGGGAGCGGTGGTAACTGAATTTTTCGATAAGGCGCTTAATGAGGAAAAGGCGACCGCCAACCTAGTCCTTATCCTATCCACTGTTTCCGTTAAGTTTAGCTTTCGTTGCCGGGTAGGTAGGGTCGGCATAACAGTTTGACGCCCCGACAAGTGTGCAGATTAAGAGATCCGTTGGTTTTACCTCATGCCTACCAATATACGTGGTATAATTCCTAGCTGACCTGACCCACGTTCGATCAGACCCTTGACGGGAATAAGAATGAGGCCCGCTCTACGCGATCTTTCATTATCAAAGTAAAACGGATGTGTTTTGAAGCTACTGTGGCGTCCTAGTAGTCGCCGCTTGGAAATGTTCCATTTGATCCGATACTTTGGTCCTCCTATCGCCAACGAAATATTGTCTGACCCTACTAGCCCGGCAACAAATGCTAACCCTAGCGAGCACAATGGATAGAGTTAGGGTTAAGTTGGCATGTAACATGGTCGCGTATTATACGCTGACCTATCCTTTGTTCACTGAGTTTGGGTTGCATATCACGTTCTTGCCCAGCCCTTAAGTGGCACCCAACTCCCACCTGTGGCCCCACGACGACGGGCTTTGCCTAGCGGCCACACACCCCGGTAAACGCCTCGAACAGCGGGCTAAACCAGGGTATCCGATGTCCCCACATCCCGGCAGTCCTGCCTCCTATCCCCTCTCCGCATCCCCTACCCAATTTCAAATGACCTACAGAAATGGCCATATGCAGTCCCGCAGGCGGCTCAGGCTAACTCGGATCGTCCTTTCACTTCAAACCCAACCGTGACCTTTTAGCTAACTTCGGCAGCCGTTTGGGATATGTAAGCAGCCCCATGTAGGAACAGCACTGCTTACACCCTTGCGGAAGCAAACCTAGAAAAGGTGCCCTAAAATGCTGGGTTTAAAGTCCCCTGCCAGCAGATCATGGCGCGCAGATTGAAATTTGGCGGTCGAAACAGGTAAACGAACAACAACCCATGTCCTCATCCTTACCCCTCCCCCGCCGTACCTCGGGTGAGTCGGCTCGCTCCTGTAGTCTGGAGCGTTTGTTCCCTTTTAGGCCATCCGAGGAACAAACGGCCAGAATGGAGAACGACACTATTTGCTCAATAGCTGGCGCGCCACAAGGTGGACATTGCTGCCCTCAGCGAGACCCGATTCTCTGAGCAGCGTCAGCTGGAGATGGGTGCCAACTACACCTTCTGAGGCGGCTGCCCAAAGGCAGAGCGACGCGGCGCTGGCATCACATTTGCCGGCCGGAACGACATCGTGGACGACTGCCCTGACTGCCGAAGGGCATAAACGACTGATTGATGACACTACGTCTATCTATGCCAGGACCCACATTGGCCATCATTATCATTATCATCATCATCATCATCATCATCATCATCATCATCATCATCATCATCATCATCATCATCATCATCATCATCATCATCATCATCATCATCAGTGCCTACGCTCCCCCAATAACGTGCTCTGATGCGGCGAAAGACAAATTCTACGAGGACGCGCACGCCCTCATGATGAATGGACCTAAGGCGGAAAAACTAGTTTTCTTTGGCGACTTCAACGCCCGAGTCGGGACTGACCACGCTGCTTGGAAAGAGGTACTGGGTCCCCATCGTCTCGAGAACGGAACAGTGAAACTGCGCAGAACATCGTTTCCGCCTGACCATTACCTTCTTTCGCCTTCTGACACGGTAGAACGCAATTAAGATTCACCCGCCGATCATGGTGTCGGCAGCTGTTAGACTATATTATCGTTCGGAGGCGAGACCGACAGGATGTGCGGATGACCAAGGAGATAGGTGACATCGATGGTTGGACGGATCCTCGCCTCGTCATCTCCAAGATGCGGTTCCGAATGCAACCTCACAGGAGACCTCAAGATAAGCGGCCACTAGGAAGCTCGTAGAACCGAGAAGATCCAAGGGTATATGGGCTGCAATGAGCTTCAAAAGAGCCGCCCCACTTCTCAGTACCGATAGAACAACCCTTAACCTGGGACTACACCACCCAGGACCAATCAACCTGGAGAAGAGCTGGTGAAGACCGGGGCTGCAGTCTGTGAGGCCAATCTGATCTCCGCCGTGAAAGCCAAGAGCGAAGCACACAAGTCTCTGGTGCCCCCGGTCCGCAACGCCCGCAGTCAACTCCTCCCAACATGTCTGCACGTGAATCGGTCTCGTCGGACATCTCTGCAGCCCATTTGCTGGTAATCTGCCAAACTCAGCCGCGTCGTTTTGAGACATAACACAAAATATCATTACCACATTGGAGTTAGAAATTTTTTTAACGGTCGCCTCACGGGCAAACGGATAGGCCCGAAAGAAAAATGCAGAATACCAGAGAAGATAATAATTTCCAATGTCATTGGACTTTTGCGAATGTGGTACTCGGTGGAGTTCAGAATACTCTTTAAAACCATTAAGGAGGCAAGGCTCAGCGAAATGAACACTGCCCGTAATATTACACCACTAAAGAAATGACAGTAGTGCTGCGTATTTCACAAATGCACAATTTCTAGCGAAGAAATTCAGTACGTCTTTTCGAAACGTCATTTGCAGTTTTATTTGCAGCAAGATACAACCTCAAATCACAAAAACACTATGACAAACATTGAAGCATCTGTCTTTAGTGGTCAACAGGATGGAAGGCATGAGCATGCGAAATAAAAATTATGAACCAGCTAAAATCGACACTTATGCGAAAAAATAAAAAATATATACCGGTATTATTGAATTTTCTCATAAATGACATAAAAATGGCTAAATTTGAACATTAGTTTCTGCAGCAGTATTTTTAGGCGACGAGATAATTATTTGGCTCTTTTCGAATGAAAATAAGTTGATTAATGAAAGTGAAAAAGCATCGGTGCGCGATTTTGACACGATAAACGCGGGTTGTTCGTAAAAATAAGTGCATAAATTCATTAAAAAGTTATGCGGAAACTTATTCGACATATTGTAACGAAGGCTCACTATCCTTTCCCAGACGTTCAAGTGAGATTTTAAATGAGACTAGACCACACTTTATTTTTGAATCGATTTGGGATGCGCTACCCAGTACCGGCATCCCTTAGATGCTTTTAAAGAAAAGTGACGGAAAAAACTTTTCCGCTCCTCGTTTTTCAAACATGCTAAAATATTTATCCTTACACAATAATAGGGTTCTGTCTTTCGTAAACTCCAACAGCGTGATAATCAAAATGATTACCTGCAAAGGTCCAAACAGCCCGCTATTTGGAGGCAGTTAGCATATAAATTTTTAAAATTTTACTAGTGAAAACGTCTTATGTTCTCAATCTGAAATTTTGCAGCCGATGAATGCGGCCTAACCACTCTCCCCTGCTTGTTCACCCAATTCGATAATATATTGATACGAAAAGGTTTTCTACATTGTACCCAAACTATTTGTCCCCACAATTCTGTTTTATTTATCTATTGTTTAGGCGATTCGAGAAAAGGTCATAAGATTTATGGACAGCGGTAAATCCGATTTTAAAGCGAATTTGATAAGGTAGAAACGATTCGTGTAAAGAAACTTAAGCGTCGGGTAAATTAAAATCATCATTTTTGCCTGAACTGCTGTAATTCAAAGCAACATTGAGACTGGTACCATACATAAGAGCATTGGGAAATTCGATTGGCAAATAATTCCTACAAATCAGTAACAAGACTTTCGTCTAAGTGAATGTTCACAGAAGTATGCAAGCAGTTATTTGGCACTCCTTAAAAAGTCTCAATACAGTGTTCGGCCACTTTTTTGACCTTGAACCTGTTTCTAGCTTACCAGTTCATCCTTCGCAGCAAGTTCTTTCTGCATCTCAGCCAGGCGTCGATTTTGCTCTTCCTTTTCCCTCGCCAACAGCTTGGTGGTCGTGGCCTGATCCAAGGATTGGGTAGTCAGCTGACTAATTGCGTCTGTGAGTTGAGCTACTTCGGCCTCTTTTTCTTCAAGCTGCCGATTTATTCGCGACGCCTCGGCTATAAATGGCGAATAATAGGCGGAACTCAGAGACCTAATGGAGACCGCTGAAATAGCTATTTTGTAGGACATTCACGTAAAACTCAAGGCTAGGAACTAAAGTCTTACGGTGCATACAAATTCTCCTTTGGAATTTAAGCACAAACAGGGGAATATAAAAGAAAATGGACAGATCGGCAAATTAATTTAGCAAAAAAATCATTGAAGCCATTGATCATACAAAATGTGTGACTGTTTTGCGGATTTTTGGACAAACAGCAATGACAATGTCCTGTTTATAGTCAAATGCACATTTTCGTTGAAACCTTTTAGTATGCCGCTGAATGAATGATGTAAACGTGAAAATCGGTACTGTGTACAGTCAACTGATGTCACACGATCGAACATGCGGGTATATTTCGTGTTATTATTTCAAATAAGATATCGGTGCATCTACCATCTCATAAAATTATCATCCGAAAAACACTACGGGGTTCTGATTTGCATGCCATACATAGATGCTCATGCAACTTCTGCCATCTGAATGGTGCTGTGTGTATTTGCAAAACGGGAAAATTATTATCTTGTTGAACATAAAAATTAACTGTTGGATATGTGAATGCTTTAAGTCATTGATATCATTATTTAAAAAAATAAAACAGGTTTATTTACGCTTTCAGATAGGTCCAATTGCTTTTTTCTGCGATGTTTGTACCGATCACATATCCTGATTGTCTTTGACAGTAAGATGCAGCACATAGACTATGCTTGAATTATTCATTTAAAGTAATGGTTTGTCCTTTACACTTTACTTACCACCTTCTGTCCTTTCACCATATAAGCACGAGGTAGACTAAAGACGTCACCTAGTTAGGCGATCAAAAACCTCGAGTAAATGTTACTGATAGAAATGGAAAATTGGGAATTTAAATAGAGCTTCTACTGGTAGATAAACAAACCTTCTCCAAACCAAGAGTCGGCTTCCTGTCTTTCAGTTCGTTCCACTATTTTGTTGTCCAGAATCGTTAGAGTTCGTAAATGGAATATGATAAATGCACGGCAGCACATGCCATAGGCCTCATCTGGTTGAATATTGCCGGAAAAAGGCTGAGGATTTACATCCATAACAGTTTTCAACCGCTCAGGCAAGAGTGCCGGATTTGAACCCAGACTCAACGTTGTCAAATTCATTAGCCGACGCAATTTAGTAATCTGGTGTAACTAAAAAGACAAATTAATTTGAGGTTTTTATTATTTATGAAAATCTTTTGATAAAAAGTTTGTTTTTAAGCAAGAAATAGGGCTCCAAAATTCGCTTCAATATAGAAAAAAGTTCAACATTAAGTAAGTCTCTTACGCAGGATGTTTGATACCGAAAAATGTTGCAGTTTATCTTGGAAGGGAACATGCAAGAAACTGCAAGGGTATGCTTAGAAATCAAAAGAAATTTTGAATTAAACTAGAATTTTTACGGTGAATTGATGTATAACCTCCTTTAAAATGAATGGTCATCCAGATATGATGATACTCAGTAAGGTTTTTCCCGTATTCACATGGCTCTCTTATAGGCGGGCTAGAGGGTCTAGGCAGGGCTGGTGCTAACAGGGTTGATGCTGGTTAACTGAGGAAAGTACTTTATTTAAAAATGAGGTTTCATCAAACGATGTTATCTTTCCTCTGAAGATTATGCGATTCAGAATTTTTTAAGTGGGGGTATGGTGAAAATAGATTTTCAAAAAAGTTTTAGTTCTTGAAACAAATGCATGGCTTATGAAACCAAAAGTTGATTTCATGTGGTTAGCCCATATACAATGGATATAAGTCCCTTTTTTAAACGAACTGTTTCGTTTACAGATTTATTTGAGCGTATATTTTGCATGTGCCACGTTTACCTCTAATTTTAAATGCTTACAGGCCGCGGGTAGTAAGAATTAATATTTACTATGTACATCTAAGATTACGAAAATTGTCAAAAACAGTGAATCTAGTACCTACGAATTAAAAATTTGAATGAAATCTGAGTAAACTGTTATGCTCTAATGTGGTGTGAAATTACAGCAAAAAAACGAAAAAAAATGCAATAAATATAACGTGTTTAATTTAAACAGCTATTGTTTTATAAAAAATGAGAAGCAAGCATGAGTAAAAGGCATCACTATATTGATGCCGTTGAAGGCCATTCATTTGCTAAATTACTTACTGTGTCAATCTCATTCCCGACCAATAAAAGCACTTTCAGAGAAACCAACTTTACTTGGAACCAAGATGGAATATCACGAATGCGATTTCTGGAAAGATCGAGATGTTGCAACAGAGAAAGATTTTGCAAGCCATCAAGTTTGACGATTTGGTTATTGCTTATATCCAAGTATTTAAGGTTTGTCAGACAGGCTAATCCATCCAACTTTTCAATAATATTTCCAGATAAATTCAGGCTGAGTAAGTTTTTTAGGTGTTCGAGATGCTCCAAATACTACACGATATAGAAAAATAAAGGTAAATTTACCTTGATTTTGTATGGTGCAATCACGAGCGCGGATAGGCATAAGTTTTTTACACGAGATAGATCGGGAACTTTAGTTTTACGACGTAAAAAATCTTCATTTATGTACTGGACTTTCGATTTCGTTTCAATCGCCGTCATTTGTTCAGCATTTGACATCGATAAAATCAAAAGTACTGCTAATTTCAAGGTCACTTGGTCTCTTTTTGAAAACGCTACTTTGACCTCAAATTGCTGCTCGGTTCGCGGAGAAAAGGAGGGAATTACTTGGTACTGGACTGACTAATATTTGAAGGTTTTGCTCAAAAGTCGCCCTTTTCGGTGTGCTACCCGAGCATGGGGTACTGCTGAACAAGGAATTATAAAATTTGCTTTGTATTCCGGAAGCGAATAGAGCTTTGGAATGAATAAAAAGTTTCCGGTCGACGTTAAGGAGAGACAGTGGTCCTCACTCAACTATGTGAATAATTTTAAATTAATTCTTGCTTTCTTTAAGTAAAGACAGCACACTGGATGTGAAAATCTGATACCCCGTTAAGAAGATAGAGGTTTTACCTGTCGGAAAGCAGGGAAAAGTGACCATCAAGAAGGCCATGATAAACACCAGCAAACGCACACAAGGAAATCTTCATCTATAAATTAAGTTGCGCAGGCTTAATATAATCGCATAAAAAACAACTGAGAATAGGATAAAATGGCTTTTACGTTCACGCCTTTGCTCTTTTCCCAAGGCATACGATCACTTATGGACCTCTCGTGGTTTTTGCGTATGGGTTAACAGGGTGAATTATGGGCCAATTGGATGGACCAAAGCTCATGAGTTCTTAAAAACAGGAAATCTGCCTGCACTTTTTTTACCACCTTTCCAAGTTGTTTTTACTTTGAAAATCTAGCACGGTAAAAATTTGCGTGACAAAAAGGGTAATGTGCAGTTAAGTAAATATCCCTGTTGCTGATGTATAGAATATATCCATAAATGGGTTACCAACGTAACTTCTTATATATGAGACTGACAGTGAAATGAATAATATTTATGTAGTTACCCATCTGAAACCCTCCGTGACTGTACTATTCACTTTGTTAAACTACAGTGAAATGAGAGTGGTACGAAAGGTCCTTAATCTTGATGTTGCAGCACAACTTATTGATAACATCAGAAGTCGTTTTAAAATATTGATAGCGTGGGTACGTGCCCGTGGTAGATCAAGCTATAGAAATATTCGTACCAGTAAACTAATTCGCATTTTTTTCGGTTACTGGGATCCCTCGGCCCAACTGCCGAAATCTCAGCTTTTTATTCAGTATAGTTCAGTATATTCAAAGGTAATAGGCATTACCTTTTGTTTTAAAAATGGCAAATCTTTCTGAATCGGATATGCTTACCATACTACTCATTTCTGCTGTTCTAATGGATGCTCACATAGTGCAGCAATTATCCACTTTGTATTTATTTATACCGCGTTACTAATTTTGACATGACGAGGCTCTCTGGGCCTTTAATATACAATTTATTTATTTATTTATAAGAACTGAGATTATGGTACATCGGCATATTTTGGTGAAAACCATGGAAGGGAAGGCTTTATTGTGGCGTGGGAAAGATAGAGGTGGCCTAGAAATGAGATTTTGAGGGAAGTTAGAAGAAATTGGTGGATAACGTATCACTTGATTTAGGGAGATTGCCACCCGAACGGAAGGCAGAAAATATATAGAAAATATATAGAAGTGTACGGCTCGATGAAAGGTCAACAACTACTGGCTCATCCGCCTAACCTGCATTAAAATGTGCAAGGTCAAGGAAGGCAGCTCTTCTTTGTAAGCTAAGTGAAAATTCTAATTTTTTCAGGATTTCTTCACCTGTTTAAATTATTGGTTGAATGTTTGGTAAAACTTTGTATTTTCAGCCCTATAATATCTTCTTATGCCAGGCAGCAATATTCAGTGTCAACGTTTGCACCCGAAATGGTGTCATTATTAGTCAGGTGGATCTGTTATACTAACAAGTTTTCTCAGTCAGGTATATCGATCCTTAGTTAAAATTGTGAAAAAACATTCGATTTCCAACGACAAATTGTCTGCAGTAACCGCCGTTATTGTCAACTTACCAACTGGCAGGAAATCTATATTACAGAGTTCAACCTACGTAGCTTCATTGTTAGTTCCATTTGTTACCCATAAAATTTCCCATTCTCTTGTTTTGCTCAATAAATATCCTATTTTTCGAAATATTTTTCTAAAAAAGTGTAGGATGTAACAAAAGGAATTGTCTAGGGCAAAATACATTCATCCACATTTTTTTGAGATAAAGATTTTCCGTGAACACTGACGTATTCTTTTTGGAATTATCGTTCGCCGTTCCCTTTTTGAGTTTTGATAAATTTTGCCTTCTTATTGCTCATTTACTTCTGCAATTCCATTTTTGCATCTTAACATCCTTAAACGGTGTATATTTTCGCAACCATTAAATTATCGTTAAAATTCGATCGCAAGATTGCTTTATTGTCGCAAAAAATAAGTTGTCTGATTTTTCTAGTTTTATCGAATTAAATTCTCTTTCAAGCAAAAATGGGAACGAAAGTCTCAGTTCTTTGCAAGCTCTAAGCCGTTTAACCGAGGCATTGCTTGGTTGCATCTAGTAGTCACAGCAGTCCTGTGAATATGCTAACAGTTGTTAAAGCTAAGCAGCTTGATCTGTCCGCGTTACAAAATTATAATGACTTCATGTTAAAGTTTGGCTCATTTCTCTCTATACTTGGAGAGTTATTCGATGTTGACATCTGTGCCATTTCCTCTCATGAATTCAAGCATCTTGACTTTCTTATCTAGTTGGTTGGCAGTGAAACATTGGACCGTCAGAAAGAAATTATAATTTTGTTTTAAAAAATATCTTCAGAAACAGAAGACCAATTAACTTTGCCGTCGACTTCCTGTACGCGTGCGGCTCCAACTGCAAAAGAGTGGAAGCCAAACGCCTCTCTTCACCTAGCAAAAATCATCCCATATTAGTCACACTTTTTTTCACTAACCGAGGTGGACTCCATCTTCGCGAAACCACATCGCATTTCTCGTTATCTAAAAACAGCAATTTTTCCTTTGTCTGGATCTTACATTTATGGAGCGAATAAAGGGGTTTCTCCTGTCAAATAGGTCATCGGCCTCTCAGTCTATTATCCATTAAACTTGCATATGCATCTAAAAAGCATACAGTAGCTGGTATGCATAGAACGATTGAAAATAATCTCAAAAATCTGAGTGAATGGAGTATTCAATTGCAGATGCCATTCTCGCCAAAGAAATGTCAACTCATGATTTTTGGACCACAAAAACTTCCTCCCATAATCTTCAATGCTAAAGAAAAAACAAAGACACCGTCAATAAAAGACTTAGGTTTTTAGCTATACAAATATTTTTGATTTATCCCTCCAAGTTAAACAAATATCACTGAAAGCCGCTCAACTATGCGGATTCATATGTAAATTTTTTTCTCCCATACACTAAAGACACGACTCTACAAGATTTACGTTTTACCCCTCCTGGATTGCTACTCAATTTTCCTTGGCATTATGCTTTCAGATGACCGAAAGAAAATAGAAGGCATTCAAAGATGCCCTACCAGATCCTTGTCCAAAATGATGGCATCCATGGCTCATAGATACAATTATTCAATATATATGGTCTTCGACCCCTCTGGGTCAGAAGACTCCAACATGGTCTCACTTTCCTATTCAAAATCACACATGACAAAGCTTTTCTCAGAATGAATAAACTAGCAAATCACAACGGCTCCCGAGGCACTAGAAATAACGCAAATATTATAAAAATTCCCAGATTCACAAAGGCCCAACGATCAAACTTCTATTCCATAATATACGCAACAATATGGAATGCCCTACCAAGTTTGAATAGAAAGAATTCAAATCTACTTGAATTTAAAATAAAAACCAAAACTATCTGTTATATAATCGTAAGCATATATTTTTTGAATAAGATAGGACATTTTTTCAAGTCAGTTCTTTAACATAGGATTTGGACTGAAAGGGCTCTGATAATGCCAAATTCGGCAATTAAAAATCCCGCATACGTATTTCGAGTGCGTGTTATGCCGCGACGGAATAAGGAGCAAATCCCTCCCTCACGTTGTCAGCGATAGCCACTTCAGTGGAACTGGAAAACACCGGTAGATATATCACGAATTTTTGGAGCTTTGGAAATATTCCTCCCGATGAGCTGCACTCCAACTGCACCAACGGAATGAATGTATTTGGAAGTCGCTGTGGTCACACATGAAGCTAAAAATCCAAACTTGCGTGCGTCTTATGCGCTATCGCTGATGGTCGTATCCATTCCACTCGAACTGGATATTCCAAGCAGAAGTTCTTTCACGTCCATTTCCGAACATTCTATGGTGACCAACATTGCACATAGAGAGGACGAATTTACTTAGAGGACTAATCACCTAGTTTTCTGGTATTCTTTCCGGATATGAGCAAGCCATATTTTATATCCCGACGGGTGTGCTCGATGAGAAGGCAAAGCTGGTTTCTGGAAAAAAACTTTATTCTGGGCCGACTGAAAACAGCAGATCTCAAGCTCATCAACTCTCGTCTATCAATTGAGTTCTTGTGGTTCTCGAACATTCCGACCAATCGTGACGGAGAGCGTTCTGGAACCTTCTGGCCTGCAACGTGGCTCGCATTGATTGGTCGCCTCTCACGCTCGAAAAACTCCCTCGCGGAAACTTCTCGAATTAGGGCCGCACGCGTGCGTGGCGGATTGACGCGTGCTCGGTGCAGCGGCGCATACTGATTAGTTACCTGTTGCCTGCGCATTTTTCTCCGCCAGCTTGGCCTATTTCGGCGTGCATCAACACGTGCCATTTCCGCCTTGGGCCACGACTCAACTGCTGATCCCGTCTCCGTAACACCATAGTTGCTGGTTAGTGGCTTAAAAGACTAATGACTCCATATTCTCTATTCGCACAGGCCTCCAACTTGAAGATATACATGTCTTTTATTTAAAAGCCGTTAAAAATAATAAAGTAATTTATGTTAATTTTAAATTTTCAAATGTTTTCCGATAACATCTTAATTTTTACAAATAACGTTATGATTAATAAAGAATTTCTTTAAAACTAATTACAAAATTTAGTGTTTATGTTTCAGCCAGTTAGTTGCATATTTTTTGCATTTTGGCATCATAGTTTGCACTATATAACTCGGATTGGTGACGAGCCTAACGCCTAGGTGTCTTCTGTCTGCGCTGTTGAATGAAGTTGGCACTTCACAATCTGCGATAGTCTGTCTTGATCCCTTCAGAAAATTACAGCTTTCAGTTGCATTTCTTAATCGCTTCGCTAGATATAAGCCCACATGAGCAGCTGGCTCTCCTAATCGTCCTTGGTGCAGAATCGTCTGGACCTAGCGCAGGGCATACTGCAATTGACAAAAAAAAACTAAATCCCCTTTTTTTATTCTCTTCATATGCATGACAGATTTAGCAGACACTGATAATTATCTCAGCAGTTAGTCACACTAGCAACTTCTCCCAAAAAATATTTACAGATTTGAGGTTACATGCTCCAAATAAGCCTGCAGTGAATAGTTGTTTCATAAAGATAGATCAGGCATAATCAACACATTTTTGTCAAACACATTATGACGACTGTTTGAGAGCATTGAATTTTTTTTACCGTTGACCTTTTCTTGCTCGTAATCCATTGTCACCTTTTTAGCGATCAGTACAAATCAGATTAAATAGCTTACAAACGAAGGGACGGGAAAATATCATTACTATCCGCCTTTATAATACTGATCGGTACGCCATCTGGTACAGGACTATGAGATTGACGAAAACGTTGAATGGCTACGGTTACGTCCCAGAGCGTAAAAGTCATTGTTTCGAAGACGGCACCGGTTCAACCCAGGATGATCGGAGAGGGAGCGACCGAATTTTCATAAATGTTCTGAACAGAAAAACGTTAAAACTATTAGCCGTCAATTTTTCATCGACTATAGGATTGCCAACGGCGTCTAGAAGGACGGGATGCTATGTTTTTCTATGGATTCTTATTACGCGTGAAAGAAGTTTGCGAAATTAAAAGAATGGTTTTTGACACATTTAACCTCATTGGCTAGCCGCTTTTCTTCAGGTAGCCTGCTCAAAAATACGTCGAATTAAGGGCAGAACGGAAATGTCCTTTCGCTAATGAAATCGATGAGAGAGTTTACGCAACCTACGGCGAAAACATAAAGGGCGATAAAACTCATCCGTGCCATTAATTAATTTCTTACGGGAACAAAACGAGAAATAAGTGAATCCAAAACTTCGTACAGCATACCGGTACAGGTGTTCACATCCCGATATATAAAGAAATCAGACCAGTCATGGATTAAGATGTATCAATAATTCTGTCGAAAGTTCTAATCGGAAATCAAAGAAAAAGCTATATTTTTGGAAAACATTTCATCGATTTCGAATTGTAGTGTAGAAACAACGATTTCATGGTCTGAGTTCCCAAGTGGGCCTAATGATGGCACTGTCAAAGGCAGGCAACCTCTGCAGAAGAGTAGATCTTGTATGCTTTATCCTCGGGTAGGGAAGTCAACAACCTGAGCCCATATGCCGATATCTTCGGACTTAAGTAAGTCCTTGAACTTTACGGGGCCAGAAGGGACCAGAAACCAGTGAATTTCAGGAAGTTTGAAATTCATTGCAATTAAGCAATACATAAAATTTAAGTCAGCTGCGGAGTGAAATGCTTGCGAGAGACAAAGATCGTTATCCTCGCTGGTATTGGGCGGGCGATAGATGCGGCCAACGAGTAAAGAGTTCTTATTTTTTTAAGGTAATTTGAATCCGGCAGCGCTCTCCAACCGTGCTAAATTTTGGATGGTCTAAGGGCCGAAATGCCAGCGCTTGCTTTCTATATATACAGATTCCTTCACCATGGTTGCCGCAGCGATCATTTCAAGTACAATTTTAACCTATAAGAGAGAATTCGGAGTCGGCTGTGGAAGGTGTTGCCCATGTTTCAGTTACTATAACAATAGGTGGATAGTGGACGAAGACTAGAGTTTGAAGCAGGGGCATTTTATTGAGCAAGGATCGGGCATTTAGAGCGAACAGTTTAAGTGGTCAAGCTGAATGTTTTTGGGGGAGGGCGGCTAAGCCATCCAGCGGTTGATGGGCCACTGAACATTGGGGGCAGGTTCTCCCACCCTGTTCTGGAAAAAGGTTTTTGGATAGTTCACGCCTGATGTTGGTATAGGGGACTAAAATATGAAGGTGGAAATTAAATTGCTTTCGAATTTCATCTCCTTTAGTTTACGACGTTTTTCTCTCTACTTTAGTGTAGAAGACACTTTGGTTTGGAATTACACTTGAGTTGATTGTCCATTCTCTAAATTTGGGGTTATTTACTTGGAATTGACGATTCTGTGGCTATCCAATTATTCCTTTACTGTGCATTCTTCTATGATCCTGAGGTTATACCTACGAGGAATACATACTTCAACGTTCACCTGCTTCCAAAATTCACGCCAGTGGGGTGCTGCTTTAATCTGCTCTCAATCGGGGAAGGAGAACTTACCGCAAAGGCTGAGTCGTTGTATGCTTCTAAGAAGTCTGACTGCTGCATATAATTGCATCCTAGTCCGTTTATTTAAGAAGATTTATAAATTAAATGCATTCGTATAGAATGCTAAGAGGTATTGAAAACCCAGACGCTCACGATTTATCAGCGCGGGTAAAAAATGGATGCCACAGTCGGGAGTCCAACCCTCGTCGGAAAGACATGTGGTGACGTACCTAACCACTCGGTCATATTCACAAGGAAATCTGACAAATAAAATTGTATTGTAAAGATGGAATCAAAGTTTCTCAATTTTCTCTAGTAGCTCAGATTACTAGCAGATTACTAGCGCCAGAAACCGACACCGTCGTAACTACCAATCAAGCCCGGAAGTCCATAAAATCTTAACTCTTAACCCTATTGGTTCTTTTCGATCTACAATGTATGATTTACGCATACCCATTGGTCTATTCTATGTAAACCTATCAAATCGTCTGGAGAACACGACATAAATACCGAGGAGAATTGAGGCTCATCACTTTGGACCGGAGACCGCTCTCTGACGCTTCCTCCAGCCATCGCCATTCCTTCTCCTACGGACCTCCCAAAGATCTCCCCAGGACAGCCAATCCCCACCAAAGGATCCTCGCAGGACCAAGCCCCAATAGAATACCAACTCCTAGTTTCAAATAATCCCTAAACTCTTCACCTTGCCAACTGTCTTGTTCTTACTTGGGCGTCCTTAATTTGGATTCGTTGCGCATCTAATACGGGCCCATTACATTTTGGTGGCAGCGGTGGGATTATAAATGTCCGACGATTTGATAACTAGGCTAGTCCAGGCGATGGAGCGAGTTTCAAGCTCTGGAGGCCGTCCACCTAAGCCGGATAAGCTTACGGTGTATGACGACTATGACTTGTGGGAGGACCGCATGAAAGTTTACCTGGAGGCCGTAGACGAAGGTGCCCGCCCAGCCGCCATCCTGGGACGGCTAGACAACGAAGTGTACACGGTGGCCAGGGCTGCCAACCTTACAGCGTCGCTCACCCCCGCGACCATCTTCGAGCGTCTGCGGCGCGAATTCGGACGGTCGTCGATGCCCTGGGTTGCCCGTGCCGCCCTCAAAAGTCGCCGACAACACGCGGGCGAGTCTGTCGTAGACTTCCAGCGACATCTTCGAGTCCTGGCCCGTCAAGCCTACCCAAACGAGTCCTTCACCGAGCTCGAGGCCAGGATTTTGGAGAACTTCGTCGACGGGATCTCTCCCGAGATCAGGCGCCAATTCCTCCGCGACCCCCCAGCAGCATCAAGGTTGCCCTCGATATTGCTCGGCGAGAGGAGGCCATTTATACGGCCTGTCCCTTGGTCCAAGTCTCCTCCCCATCAGCCTTTGGGTGTCATCAAGCTCCTGCCGCCATACAGGACTCTCCAGTCGATGTCTTCGCCATGGGACAGCGACAGAGCCGCGACATCGGCACACAAACGGCTCAATGGCAGTGGGGCCCTCCTCAGCCCACTCCTCCTTGGCGTGGCTCTCCACAACCCCAAACTCCTTGGCGCGGCCCTCCACAGCCGACCTCTCCTTGGCGAGGCTCTCCACAGTCTCCTCGACGCGGGAACTGGAGGCAACAACGTGGTCGTCAGACCCGCCCTCCACCTTCCCCAGGTGTTCATGTGATCACCTCAGGTGAGGAAGAAGCGCTTGGTAAGTGCATATTTATATCTGATATGCTTATTGCAAACGTAGGTTACATGCCACACTACCCTGCTATAGATGCAACCATAGGAAATACTAAGTTACCATGCTTAGTTGATTCAGGAGCCGGCTGCTCCATCATTAGGCAGAACATTTTCCTTCAACTTCAGGCTAGAGTGAAGTATTGCACAAAACCTAAGGTCAGCCTGAAGACGGCAAACGGAGCCACTTTGCGACATAAAGGCATGATAGAGCTTAATTTGGAAAAGGTCACGTTATTTTTAGTCATAAGTTTGTTGTCTGTCCTGACATTGCCTGGGACTGTATATTAGGTGCTGACTTTCTTCATGCATTTAAATGCTCCTTAGATTTTAACGCTAACACTCTCCATGTCGGTGATACTGAGGTGCCCTTCAGGACCGAGGTACCGGATAGTCAACATGTAGTTAATGCATTTAAGTTAGAGGAGGTTAATAATTTAGTGCCCCTACTCTTGACAAGGATAGCTCGTCTAAGTTATGTAGTTTGATAGAGGAGTTTAAAGATATCTTCGATTGGGACGGCCGTTCACTCGGACGTACTAATGTGGCTCAGCATGAGATCGATACAGGTGTGACTCGGCCCACGAAGATTCCTCCTAGGCGATTACCCGTGTTCTACCAGACACAGTTAAAGGCAATGATCGATGATATGTTAGACCGGAAAATTATCAGGCCGTCCAATTCACCTTGGTCGTCTCCGGTCGTGTTAGTTATGAAGAAGGATGGCACTATGCGGTTATGCGTTGACTATCGCAAATTAAATGCAGTGACAACTAAGGATTCTTTCCCTCTGCCCAGGATTGATGCAACCCTAGATGCCCTTTCGGGTAATCAGGTATTCTCTACTCTAGATCTAGCAGCCGGTTACTGGCAAGTAGAAGTGCGACCCGTTGACAGAGAGAAGACTGCTTTCGCAGTCCCCTCGGGTCTTTACGAGTTTGAGACAATGCCTTTTGGCCTAGCTAATGCTCCAAGTACTTTTCAACGGCTGATGAATCAAGTCCTGGCTCAACTCATTCCCAAGTCATGCCTAGTTTATATGGATGACATAATTGTTCTTGGTAAGGATTTTGACAGTCATATTAGCAATGTCCGAGCCGTGTTTACCAGTCTCCGACAGGCTGGTCTCACCCTTAAGCCCTGTAAATGTGTTTTTATTAGACCTCGTGTCAAGTTTTAGGGCATGTAGTCTCGGCCTCTGGCATAGAAACGGACGAGGATAAAGTTAGGCAAATCCGTGAGTGGCCCACCCCTATGGACGTAACTGAAGTCCGCAGTTTTCTAGGACTGGCTTCTTACTATAGAAGATTTATCAAAGACTATGCTCACATAGCCGGTCCGCTTCACAAGCTGACCCAGAAAGAAGTACAATTTAAGTGGACTGCTGGTTGTACTAGTAGCTTCCAGACGTTGAAGGATAAGTTGTGCACCACTCCTATTTTAGTTTTCCTGACATAAGCAATGACGCCAGGAAATTTATTCTAGATACCGATGCTAGTGACACTGCCATAGGCGCCGTCCTCTCCCAGCAACAACCAGATGGTACAGAAGGCGTCATTCAGTATCTAAGCCGATCCCTGACAAAGGCAGAACGCCGTTACTGTGTGACCAGAAGGGAGATGCTCGCACTCACCCACTTCGTGGAGGAATGCCGGCCATACCTCCAATACCGGCCTTTCATCGTGCGCACGGATCATAGCTCTCTGACCTGGTTGCAGAACTTTAAGAACGCTGAAGGACAGGTCGCTAGGTGGCAAGAGAGACTAGCCGGGTATGAGTTCGAGTGCATATACCGTCCAGGACGTCAGCACAATAATGCTGATGCTCTCTCTCGGAAGCCCTACCGTCCCCACGGCGAATGTCCATCATGTACAGACATTAACATTAGTACCGTGTCACTACAAGACGACCAAAGCCGTCTTTGGGCGCAAGCTCAGCAAGGGGATCCTCATATTGGCCCGATATATCATAGGAAGTTAAGTGGTTCTCGACCACTTAGTGCAGTTGAACTGAGAGGCCATAGCTATGAGACGCGTTGCTTGCACACGGTGTGGGACAAACTCTTTATGGATAATGACGTTTTGTTCTATCGGGATGGCGAACAATACCCGCGACGTATTCTTCTACCCTTATCCATGGTAGACGAGGTTCTTAATAGAATCCACACACAGTTGGGGCACGTGGGCATCCATAAGACCGAGTGGGCCCTTAGGCGCCGATACTACTGGCCTAACTTGAAGCGGTCAGTGTGGAACTTTATTCGGTATTGCACCCTGTGCAATCAGATCAAACCGCCACGACAGCTGAATAGGGCTGCTCTTCAGCCTATTCTGACGGGATACCCCAACGAACGTGTGGGCGTTGACTTAGTTGGACCACTACCGCCATCAGTTCGGGGCAACCGATATATTCTAGTGATGGTTGATTTCTTTACCAAAATGGCTGAAGCGGAACCCCTTCCCAACATGTCGGCTGAAACTGTTGCCCAGGCCATCTTTAACAATTGGGTATGTAGATGGGGCGCACCAGAACAGATCCATTCGGATCGAGGGTCCTCGTTTGAAAACGCGGTTCTTCACAGTCTGTGTAAATACTTAAAGGTCAATAAGACGCGCACCACGGCTTACCATCCGCAAGGTAACGGTCAAGTGGAGCGGACGAATAGGACGCTAGTTGGTTTACTAAAGGCTTTTGTAGATCGTCAGGCTCCCTTCACGTGGGATGATGCGTTGCCAGCATGCATGCTCGCATACCGCTCCACGATTCACTCGTCGACACAGCAGACGCCTTTCGCACTCACCTGTGGTCGTGAAATGCGAATACCAGAGGATCTACAGGTACCTCTTGAGAATAATCAAATACCGGTTGGTTCTTACGTCGCTGCACTCCACAAGAAAATGCGTATAGCCACTGAGGAAGCACGGATACACTTACAAGGAGCCCAGAGGCACCAAAAGGAACACTATGACAGGCTGGCACATGGGTGTCCATATGATGTCGGTGATGTTGTGTGGCTCAGGAACATGCGACTCCCTGGGATTACCGAGTAAGTTAGTAATGGACTGGTCAGGGCCATATACCGTCACCAGAATGCTCTCTGATACGACCTGCGTCATTCAAGATCGAAATCGACCTTTTACCTCTGAATTCACGGTCCACTTTAATCGACTTAAACGGGAGGAAAGGCCAACGGAAGATAACCACAGAGCAGAACACCCAGGCGATGCAGTGCGTTACGTAGATCATGAGAGGGTCGAGAAGTGGGTTGAAATCCCACCCGAAGGCGGAGAAGAAACCGTAATGCCTTATAACCTTCAAAATGCAAGAGACACCATACGTTTGCGAGATGGCATTGAGCTCGCTGAGGACAGCGACAACTTTACGCAGGAGGGGTAATGTAAAGAGGGAATCAAAGTTTCTCAATTTTCTCTAGTAGCTCAGATTACTAGCAGATTACTAGCGCCAGAAACCGACACCGTCGTAACTACCAATCAAGCCCGGAAGTCCATAAAAACTTAACTCTTAATCATATTGGTTCTTTTCGATCTACAATGTATGATTTACGCATACCCATTGGTCTATTCTATGTAAACCTATCAAATCGTCTGGAGAATACGACATAAATACCGAGGAGAATTGAGGCTCATCACTTTGGACCGGAGACCGCTCTCTGACGCTTCCTCCAGCCATCGCCATTCCTTCTCCTACGGACCTCCCAAAGATCTCCCCAGGACAGCCAATCCCCACCAAAGGATCCTCGCAGGACCAAGCCCCAATAGAATACCAACTCCTAGTTTCAAATAATCCCTAAACTCTTCACCTTGCCAACTGTCTTGTTCTAACTTGGGTGTCCTTAATTTGGATTCGTTGCGCATCTAATACGGGCCCATTACATTATACAATCATAAAATGACGGCACAGACATATATTCTTTTAATACTTCTCCTCCTGCCAAGCGGGCAAAAATCCTGATAACGCTAATGAATGTCACCTACGAGGACGAAAAGTGTATTGAGTGTTTAAGTCTCCTTCAGAAATTCCTATTGATGAAGAAAGAGATATGTAACTTGAAACGAGAAATGGCCAATCTAAAAGAGACGTTTCATTGTTCATCCGGCAAAAGAACACACGTAACAACGAGAATTTCGACTTTAGAAATTAGTTATTCAAATATAGCTTCCTCAAGCACACTTAATGTAGAGCTAAAGAACTTGCTTCTACAGAACTCAGTAAATCAGTAGACATTTCCTTTCTTCGAAACGGAGATAAAACCAGTTCATGGACCTTACCGATGTCGTCCAGTTCAGACAGAAGCAGTAATGCTCTGGATACACAAGCATATTGATACATCTTAACTCCCACGACTGGTCTAATTTCTTAATGTGTCAGGATGTGAACACCTGTACTGGTATGCTTTACGAAGTTTTAGATCCACTTATTTCTCGTTTTGTTCCCCGTAAGAAATTAATTAATGTCACGGATGAGGTTTATCTCCCTTTATCTTTTCGCCGTAGGTTGGGTAAACTCTCTCGTCAATTCCATTTGCAAAACGACATTTACATTCTGCCCTTGATTCGCCGTATTTTTGAGCAGGCCAAGAGGCTTACCGAAGAAAAACGGCTAGCCGAAGAGGGCAAATATGTTGAAACCGTTCGTTACATGTAGCGAAACGTTTTTCACGCGCAATAAGAACCAATAGTAAAACATGGCATCCCGTACTACTGGACTCCGTTGGCAATCCTGTAGTTGATGACAAATTGACGGCTGATAGTTATAACGTTTTCTTGTCCAGAACATTTATTGAAAATTCGACCGCACCCCCCTCCTCCCATCCAGGTTTGGACCGGTGCCGTCCTCGAGACCATAACTTTTACCCTCTGGGACGTAACCGTAGCCATTCGACGTTTTCTTCAATCTTATAGTCCTGGACCAGATGGCGTACCGATCAGTATTATAAAGGCGGATGCTAATGATATTTTCCCGTCACTTCTATGTAAGATATTTAATCTAGCTCTTGAAAGTGAAACATTTCCCAGTGTATGGAATAAATCGCACATTCTACATATCCCCAAACACGGCCAATCTTCGTCATTTGACGATTTTAGGCCAATCAACACACTGTCCGCATCTTCGAAAATCCAGGAGACCTTGATCAAAGATAAGATGATGTATCATTTAACTGAGAATAACCTATTGAGTGCAGCCCAGCATGGGTTCCTCAAAACAAGGTCTTGTAACACCTGTCACCTCTCTTTCTTTGATCATGTTCTACAATCAAGGGATAATGGCTTTGCATTTTACATAGTCTATTTCGATTTCACCAAGGCCTTCGATCGTGTTGACCAAGCCCTTCTTCTCCTGAAACTCTCCTCTTTCGGTATATGTGGTAAACTTCTGAGCTTGATATCTTCTTACCTGAGCTCTCGTACACAACATGTTAAGATCTCCAATGCTATCTCAAACTCGGCACGTGTGAGGAGTGGAGTTATTCAGGGTAGTGTGCTAGGCCCGCTTTTATTTCGTCTTTTTGTCAATGATGTGCCAGGTTTATTTCGAAATGGTAGGCCCTTTATGTATGCCGACGATTTAAAAGTTGTCTATCGATACAAACCGGCAGATCGCGACACCGTGCTTGATTTATTAAAAAATGATCTCAAGGCCTTTGCCCAGTGGTGCTGCACATGGCGCCTTTCCCTTTCTTGACACAAATGTTCCGTTATGGTTGTCGGTGACAACCATTAGCCTCATCTAAGCATAGATGGCCACGATATTAATGTACCTGGCTTTGTTAAGGACCTGGGCATATCATATTCCAACGGTCTCAATCTTTCAGATCATTGCGCCCTGGTTGTCTCCAAAGCACGCAGAACTGCCGGGTTTATACTCCGAAATTTTAAAACTATTGATATTAGACTCCGCCTTTATAAAACGTACGTTAGACCTGGGCGCTAGCGAACGGAAGAAAATATAATCGGTCCAGCACTTCTTCACGAAAAAGAAATTTTATCGTTGGAGCACCGTTATCTGTCGTATCAAGAACGCTGTGGGCTTGTTAACATTGATCCCTTATGGTTTCGCCGAGTGCAGAAGGGACTCTTTTTGCTGTTTAAGCTTTTGAATAGTCGTACATTTAATCCCCTTACCACTGTGAGGCAGCTTGGCCATCCTCGGCGCAGCAGTTATCGCAATTTCTTTTTATTTCTTCCATTAGCTCGCACAGTTAAGTATCGATGGTTCTTTTCGGTAAACGCCATGGCCATGTGGAATAAACTTCCCCATAATATAAAAGTCCAGAGGATTTATTCTTTGTTTAAGATAAATATTACTAGTTTTTTGCATTCAGAACAGTTTCCAAGAATTCTGGGCACCGACACGGTAGAATCTGTTTTCCTGTTCGACGGAGTGCGCGGCATCTGAACCCAATCTCAAGTGTTACCTTGAGGGATACGGCACCGTCTCTGCAGCCTGCACCCGCTGACTTCTTCGGCAGACAGTGAGCAACCGTACACGGATGCTTTCTTGACTGGGGCAGAATCCCGGTTCCTAGCAAAGACAGAGAGACTGCATACAGACTGTAATTGTGTTAGCCCTTCCCTGATCTGAATTGCTTTCATCCTTACAGGCGGCAGTTTTTTCTCCTGAATAACATAAAGCTAGGAAAAACACTTATAATGATATATATTCAGGAGTTTTTTTTTCACTGCCAGCCTCTACCCACTGAATATTTCATCTGACAATGCCTGTTAACCGGCATTAAATACAACTATTATTATTATATGCTGCGTCGTTGCTGGATGATACAACGAGTGGCGACGTTGAAAAGCTCGTTGAATTTGACGGACCGAAGATGAAGAATTTAAAATCTAAAAAGGCCAAAATGATTTCACAAAAAAAGAGTTCCAACTCCGATCAAAGCTCCTTCCTCCCGATATACGCTCAAGCGCAATCCTGTGCTTGTGATACAGGAGCAACTGCAAGACAAATTACCAAGCCTCCCAAAAGGGGTTCACCATTAACTTTAGGAATCTTTGCTAGTATTGACGCAAATAGCATCATCAACCAGAGTAAAATTCTTCCTGATATTGATGCCCTATCAACAAATCAGAGCGCCAAGTCACTAAACGGACATTTCGACCAAAAATGCAACCTCGTTATTAAAGGGACTCCCGAGTCCACTTCTCTGATTGCAAAGGAGAGGAAATAACATGACCTCAGTCTTTTCCGAGCATACTAAATCTGATTCTTCAAGATGGTGAATGCGTTACTGTGCACAATGCATTCCTTTTAGGGAAAATGGGTGTTTCACATGAATTGTCATCACCGATGCCTCTTAAAATCATTCGAAAAAATGATGTGCAGGCTTCACACCTCCTAGAACGGAGAATAGCTCTCCATAGCTCACACTGGAATTGTTTTTTCAGCCGAAACACGAACCGATGAAATGGCACAAAATGAGGATTTTGAGAACAGAACTGAAGAGGAGAACCGAACAGGGGAAAATGGCTCCAAATAAAGGATGAAAAAAGAAAAGGGATGAAGAGTTCTTTTTTTGTTACAGGCCCCTTAAATCATCAAGGCTGGTCCTCATCGAGACGGAGGACGCTAAATACGTTGCACCCTACTGTACAGAGCTCGTATAACAAACATAAGGCGCTCCAGAACTCGGTTGACGACTACTCATCAAACCCTAGCCTGGGTGGGATGGATACCAGTTTGTCTCGGGAAGCACTGACAGATTCTATCATTCCATCCCACAAAATGAGCAGAAGTCTATATGGAGGATTTACCCAGTCTAACTTGAGATGTTTTTTTTTACCGATGCTCAGAGTGTCCTTTCGAAAAAAGACGAAATCAAGGCACTAGTCCCAGACCGAACATCCGATGTCGTATTCATTACGAAAACGTGGCTCAAAGCCGAAATGGCGGATAGCAAGGTTTCGATAGATGGATACCAGCTCTTTCGAAGAGACCGTGAAACTAGACAGGGAGGTGAAGTGGACGTATACGTAAGGACAGGAATCTCGGTAGTTGAATAAGCTGACGCCCTCTTCCGTGAATATGAATTTCTCTGGATAAAGATCACAAAATTGTCTTGGGGAGCAAACAGCAGGTAGATCTTTTGCTCTCTCGAAATTCCCGATTACGAAGAATCATCGTTGAGTTTTTTTATAAATACTTGGAGATTTCAACGCTCCCGATATCGATTGGGTGTCAATGTACTGCTCGTGATCGGAAAATTCATTCGAACAGAAATTACTACAGTTGGTAACTGACGAGTTTCTTACCCAACATGTCACAATGGAGACGCGGTTCCGAAATGGGCAGCAGTCAAGCTGTTTGGATCTAGTCATAAGTAGAGATGACAACTGCATCCTTGCATTAAGTTCTTACGTGCCGCTTGGACGAAGTGATCATTGTGTTCTTGTTTGGGAGTACAGTCATTTTTCTGTACCTAAACGTTGTGCAGTAAGGGAGATAAATATATGGAAGGGGGATTATCCCAAAATGAAAGAATTACTGAATGGGATAGACTGGAGCCCTGTACATGTACCTGACCCAAACGCTGCCTGGTTCTTCATTAGTAACTTGATTCAGCAGTTGGTAGAGAAATTCTGCCCAATTAAAAGGCGATCGTGCGTCTCCCGACCCGAGTGGGTGACATTGGAAATAAAAAGGAATTTCAAGAAGAAAAGAAGACTGTGGAGAACATATGCCAGATATCAACAACCGGAACATTTTTCCGCTTTTAAGAAAAATCGAAATCGGTGTTGGAATCTTCTGAGAAAACAAATATCAGTATTTGAGTCAGAAATAGTCAAAGACATAACAAGAAATTCAAAAAGGTTTTTTGCTTACGTTAATAAGGCGAAACGAACTCGGGACTCCATTTCTTGTCTGAAAGACGTTCAAAGAAACAGGTTAACGGATAACTCTGATAAGTCCAGACTTTTATCCAATTTGTTTATGTCCGTGTATACAGATGAACTACCTTTTGACGAGGAAGAATACTACAGTACTGTCAAATCTACAAACAAAATAAGTACGGTCTCGTTCCCAATGGACACAGTAAGAAAAACTCTGAAACAGCTACAGCCCACTTAATCACCTGGCCCCGATGGTATATCCGCAAATGTTCTCAATGAACTCACTGACCAGCTGCCCTCTCCGCTCTCCAAGATATTTGAAAGTTCGATGGAGATGGGGGCTCTGCCTACCGAGTTGAAGATAGCCAACATAACCCCCGTCTATAAAGGAGGAGAGAGGACATCACCAAACAGTTTCCGACCAGTCAGCCTCACAAGTATCTGTTGCAAAATGATGGAGAAGATAATCAATACGGAACTGATGAGGCTTCTCGAAGAGAATAACTTGCTTAGTACATATCAACATGGATTTCGAAGTGGTCGATCCTGCCTCACAAACCTGCTGAAATCCATGGAAAGTTGGACAAAAGCATTAGAAATGTGTTTTGTCAGTCGATGCGGTCTACATTGACTTTAGCAAAGCCTTTGACAGGGTTCCACACAAACGTCTGATCTATAAGCTGCGTCAAATGGGTGTGACTGGCAACCTACTCAAAGGGTTGGCCAACGTTCTCGCAGGCAGGCACCAGTGTGTTTGTATTGGAGACGCCAAGTCTCACTGGCAAACCGTTAACAGTGGAGTTCCGCAGGGCAGCGTTCTGGGTCCCATTTTGTTTCCGATATACGTGAACAATTGCCTTGATTATCTGACATGCGAGAACGTTATGTTCGCTGACGATCTGAGGTTATGGAACTCCATTGAAAAACCGGAGGATGCGCGGAAATTACAACAAAACTTAGATCGCTTGCAAAAATGGTGTGATGAGTGGCTGCTTAACCTTAATCTTAACAAATGCCAAATAATCCGGCTGCGGTCTAGTTTCAGAAGGATGATTAGTTTTGAATATCAGTACTTCATCAGTGGTCACCAACTCCAGGAGGTAACTATTCTAAAGGACTTGGGTATATGGATAACACCCACTCTCAAACCATTGTCACAGTGTGCGAATTTCGCAAAGAAATCAATGTGTATCTAAGGCGCAATCAGGATGTCCTTCGTTAATTTTGACGGAGAGCTTTTTGGGCGCGTTTTTGGAACATTTATCCGGCCTCTGTTTGAATATTGTGTTCAGGCGTGGCGCCCTTGGGCCAAACAAAGTGCGCTCTGCTGGATAAATTTCAAATGATGGCGACGAAACTCGTCAGCTGATTGTAATGCCTGGCCTATGAGTGCCGACTAGAAAGACTTAAACTTTTTCCTCTCTCTTATAGGCAATAGAGAGGGATATGATCTTAGTCTTCAAACTGGTCAGAGTAGTTGATTGTGCTCTTCAGATGACTGACTTTTTTGAATTGGCAAACATGACAAGTCTCCGAGGTCACCAATACAAACGGAAAAGAAAACACGCCAAACTTGAACTGCGGGCAAACTTCTTTTCCCAACGGGTGATTGAAGAATGAAACAAACTGCCAACTTCGGTTGTTCAGGCTAAAAGCGTTGAAATGTTCTTAAAGAAGACTTGATGAATTTTTACTTGATTGACCTATATTTCATCGACAGCAATGATCGATATACTAAAACGACTATCACCATGTAACATTTGCTTATTTTGCTACCGTCTGCCTCTCTCCCTAATATATACTGAATTAAATTATTCTTAAAGAGATAAGTAACTTGAAACAAGAAATGGCCGATCTCAAAGAGAAGGTTCATAGTTCACCCGGAAAAAAAAAAACACCCGTAGCAACGAGAATTCCAACCAAAGAAATAACGTATGCAGATATAGCTTCCTCAAGAATACCTAATGTAGAGCTTAAAGACATTGCGTCGACAGAGCTCAGTAAATCAGTAGGCATTTCCTTCCTTCAAAAGGGAGATCAAACCAGCTCATGCACCTTACTACTGTCATCGAGCTTAGACAGAAGCAGAAATGTGCTGGATGCACAAAAATATGTGACATCGTCGCTGAATGATACAAAAAGGGGTAAAGTTGAAAAGCTAGTCGAATTTGAAGCACCGAAGACGAAGAATTCGAAGTCGAAAAGGGCCAAGAAGCTTTCACAAACAAGTGGTTTGAACTCCGGAAAAAGCTCATTCTTACCGATAGATGCTCAAGTGCAATCCTCTGTTGGTAATACAGGAGCAAGTGGAGGACAAATTGGCAAAGTTTTCAAAAGGGGTTTGTCATTAACTTTAGGAATAGTTGCTCATACTGACGCAAATAACATCGTCGACCAGAGTAGCATTTTTCCTGATACCGATGCTTTATCAACAAATCTGAACTCAAAGTCACCAAACATACATTTCGACCGAAAACGCAATCTCGTTATTAAAGGGGTTCCCGAGTCCACTTCTCTGATTGCAAAGGAAAGGGTAGAACATGACCTCAGTCTTTTCCGAGAATACTCATATTCGATTCTTCGAGATGGCGAATGCGTAACAGTGCACAAAGCATTCAGTTTAGGAAAAGCGGATGTTTCACATGAACTATCATCACAAGGCCTCTTAAAATCATTCTTGAAAATGATGTTCAGGCTTCACGCCTCCTAGAACGGAGAACGGCTCTCCGTAGTTCACACAGGGATGTGTTTTTTCAGCCGGATTAAGAACCCAAGGAAAGGTACAAAATGAGGATACTGAGATCAGAACTGAAGAGGAGGACCGAGCAGGGGGGAAAATGGTTCCAAATAAAGGACGGGGAAATAAAAGTGATAAAGAGGTCTTTCTTATGGCAGACCCCGTACATAATCAAGGTGGATTCTCGCCGAGATGGAGGACACTAAATACGATGTACCTAACTGTACAGAGCTTGAAAAATAAAAAGAAGGCGCTCCAGAACTCGGATGATGACCACTCATCAGAACACAGCGTCGGCGGGATTGACACCAGTTCATCTCAGAAAATAATGACAGACTCTAGTATTCAATCGCGCGAAATGCGCAGAAGTCTATATGACGGAGTTACCCAGTCTAAATTGAGATGTTTTTTATACCAATGCTCAGAGTCTCCTATCGAAAGTAGATGAACACAAAGCATTAGTATCAGACCAAACCCCCGATATCGTTGCCATTACGGAAACGTGGCTCAAAGCCGAAATCGCGGATAGCGAGGTTTTCGATAGATGGATACCAAATTTTTCGAAAAGACCGAGAAAATAGAAAGGGAGGAGGAGTGGCCGTATATGTTAGGACAGGAATCTCGGCAGTCGAACGAGCACACTCCATCTTCCCTGAATATGAATTTCTATGTATAAAGATTAAAAAGGAGTGTTCACAGAACCTACAATTCTTGACGATCTACAGACAACCGAACATTCCAAGTGCAGCTGATGAGGCCCTCCTCCATTTGCTCAAGGAAGTAGCAAGTCACCAGGAGGTGCTTATTGCTGGAGATTTCAATGCACCTATAGTAGACTGGGTAAATCTGACAGTTGATGGTGCACCAACTTCCTTCGGCCACAAGCTAATGGATCTCACTCTCGACCAACCTCTGGTACAGAAGGTTAACATACCAACGAGATTTAGAGAGAACCAGAGAGCAAATTGCCTGGACCTGGTATTTACGAAGGACCTCTGTAGCATTGATGAAGTGTATTCTATTGCACCCCTCGGTAAGAGTGACCATAGTACGCTGATGTGGGATTACTCACTTTATTCTCAGCGCCAGAATGGAACGGAATGCAAGCGAAATATATGGAAGGCTGATTTTTAACGCGATGAGGAAAAGAACTGATGTCTATGAGATGGGATTGTTTGCTTAAAGGGAATCCAGAGGATGACTGGCGATCATTTAAGACAGTCTCATTCGATCTGATTAAACGCTTTTGTCCAGTGAAGGTGCAAATAGAATAGTCTCCCTGCCTGGTTAGCAAGATAACTTAAAAGGCAGATAAAGAACAAAAATAAAAATTGGACGGTATTCAGGGAAACAGGGTCAGCAGAACATCTCCAGGAAATTCGTTGCCAACGAAATGCTGTCAAAAATGATCCCTCAGGCAAGGAAGAACTAAGAATCAAGAATTATCCAAGCAGGCTGAAAATAAGCCTAAAAATTTTATTCTATTATATCAATAGTCGATTAAAAAACAAGGACCCTTTCGCAGTAAAAATGGGTGGGAATGGTGTAGGAGTCGTTAAAATGACGAGAAAGCCGAGCACTTGGGTCGGTTCTTTGCCTCGGTATGAAGTAGTGAAAGTGAGCTTCAGCTTGAAAATGCCAACAGTGATGTTTTAGATGCCGTTCCAGTGTTTGAAAATATATTCTTCCCGGCACCGCTCGTGGAATGAGAACTGCGAAAATCTCAAAGAAGCAAAGTCATCTGGTCCGGACGATTTACCGGCAAAGTTCTTGAAAGAATTGGTGGGTGACCTCTCCAAACTACTAACGCATATATACATTTCATCATTTGAATCAGGGACAATACCGTCCGAATGGAAGGCAGCAAATATATATCCCATATAAAATGGTGGGGCTCGATCTTATGTCAAAAATTATTGGCCTGTCAGCCTTAACTCCATTTGCCGTAAAATAATGGAATCTATAATTAAGAAGGCGACCATCAATGTTTTGGAGGAAAACCGATTACTCTCAGAGCTCCAGCATGGCTTCAGAAAGAATCGCTCTTGTCTTTCCAGTTGATTGCTTTTCACAGAGCAGTGGACTCGCGCATTGGACATAGATGGTACGGTTGACATCTTCTACACTGATTTCAAGAAGGTGTCTTACAGTGTCCCACACAAACGTCTAATCTATAAATTATCTTTAATTGGAATAAGAAGAATGCTTCTGACATGGATCGCAGATTTTCTTACAGGAAAATTGCAAACTGTGTGCATCAATACCTCGAAGTCAAGACCTACTGCCGTTCTAGGGGGGTGTCCCACAAGGATCCGTCTTAGGGCCGTTACTCTTCTTAGTCTACATTCACGACTGTGTCGACGACCTGGGTCACAGCGCCGTCATGTTTGCAGACGATTTTAAATTGTGGAGGGCCGTCAGATCTGATGCACATAGGCACGCACTTCAAGGGAGTCTCAACCGCCCTAGCAGATGTTTTGCACGTTGGCTCTTAAATTTTAACGTTGAGAAGTGTGCGGTCCTAAGACTTCGTACCAGAAGGACCAGTGAGGAGAATGATTCCAAGCAATACCATCATGGTGAGCAGTCCGTTTCAATGGTCGAGGGATAGGAGGACCTCGATGTTCTTATAAACTCCTCACTCAAACCATATTCACAGTGTTTAAAGGCAGCTAAACGCGCGACATATGTTTTATTTGCGCTCAGATGTCGATTCATGCAGATTGGTAAGGAACTTTTCCAAAAAACTACGGGGCATTTGCTCGATCTCTCTGGGAGTATGCCGTCCAGGCCTGCTTCCATGGTTTAAAAAGGATTATTTACAGCTGGAACGAGTGCAGGCGAGGGCTACAACATGGTCAAGAATCCTAGTCATCTGCCTTACGAAGCTAAACTGGTTGAACTTGATTTGGTTCCTCGAAATTACAGGCAACTTCGCGGTGACCTTAGCTAAACCTACCGGATCGTCAGAGGCCGCGAGTGTGCCCTAAAATTTTCTGACATATTCAAAGTGGCTGGGATGGAACATCTGTAGGGTCATCCCTTTAAAATGCAAAGGAAGTTGGTCAACACGGATGTCCGCGGAACGACTTATCGCAGAGGGTCGTTGCAGCATGGAACGGAATCCCTGACGAGGTTGGCCTTTCAGAAACTGTTAACACATTTAAATGAACACTAGATACTCATTTCCTGAGAAACTTCTCCTTTGAGATCGCCAACTTCTCTCGAAACATCCCTATCCCAACTACCTTGAATTTCCAGCTATCACCCAGATCTCATTCTGAGGCTGATAAACGAAACGTGCAAGCATTCTAATCAAAGAATAGCGCTTCTGTGCCACCTACAGTAGTGAATACTCCAATGCAGCCAATTTTATCCACGGTCGTTTCCCCAGTTGTCTCCTAATACGAAGGGTCCTGCTGGACTACTAGACTCACCTGACCTTCTGTGTCACTTTACTTGGAATGCTTTGCAGTATCCTGTCCAAGGATTACACGAACAAGTCCCAATAGCTAGTGGTAGTGCTCAGTTCCCCTGTCTGTCATTTCCACCTCCAGAGCTTACTCCCATTTACCCACATGAGGCGCGTACTATCCCACAACCCTTTTTCCAGAACAGGGTGGGAGCACCCGCCCACTATGTTCAGTGGTCCGTTAACCACTGGATGACTAAGCCGCCATCCCTCAAAAAAATTCGGCTGAACCACTTAAACTGTTCGCTCTAAATGTCAGATCCTTGCTCAATAAAATGCCCCTGCTTCAAACTCAAGTCTTCGTCCACTGTCCACATATTGTTATAGTAACTGAAACATGGGCAACACCTTCCACAGCCGACTTCGAACTATCTCTTATAGGTTAAAATTGTACTTGAAATGATCGCCGCAACAGCCGTGGTGGAGGAAGCTGTATATATGTAAAGCAAACGCTGGCATTTCGGCCCTTAGACCATCCAAAATTAAGCACGGTTGGAGAGCGCTGCCGGATTCAAATTACCTTAAAAAATAAGAACTCTTTACTCATTGGCCGTGTCTATCACCCGCCCAATACCAGCGAGGATAACGATCTTTGTCTCTCGCAAGCATTTCACTCCGCAGCTGACTTAAATTTTATGTATTGCTTAATTGCAATGGATTTCAAACTTCCTGAAATTCACTGGTTTCCGGTCCCTTCAGGCCCCATAAAGTTCAAGGACTTACTTACTTAATTACTTCAAAATGGAATTTAATAATTATGTTTTGCCGAAATCCTCTGTCATCAAATTATTGCTGCAATTATAAAAATGGTTAATAGCTTTGTGAGACATAGCGGACGGTCTGAAATGGAAAAATTGAGCAACAGATCTTGAAATATTTGCATCACTAAGCGCTCGAGACTCCCTACACCTATCTAGCGTGAGCCGTGTTTTTAAACCATTTCAAATATTTTAACCGATACTGAGTTTATAAATGGATCCCTTAGCTGCTTTCCTAGCTTTTACATCTGTTTTCAGGAATGCATGGGACATTTTAAGCGGCAGCATTTGGTTTAAGTGCCTGTGAAACTAAACCGAGTAGAACTCCTTCCAGGTCCTCCACGAAATTTTGGTATAAATTTGACTCGTTATTTGAAAATTTTCTGTTTCAAGCTATACTGCTTTTGAGGTTATTAAATAATCTCTCGTTAACACGAGCAACCTCAAGGTAGTTACACTTTACTGCTGGGTTTTCATAGGGGAACTCTAGAAGACAACAGTGAATTAATGCGCAATCACTTGCAAAAAGTTCACGTTGGAAATTAATAGAAAAATAGTGGGTGCCTTTAGTAAAAATTTAATCTATTATCTCGCTATTTTTTATTGTATTATAATAGTATCGTTGTATGTCTCTGAACGGGATAATTGAGACCAGAATGAAAAGGGAATAGTATCCACCTATTTCGAAAGTTTTGGAGGAGAAGTGTTTGTATAACCGTAAAGATATGGCAACTTTAGATCATTCACGATTTATTTTAAATCAAATGGAATCGCTGAAACTTTTGCAAAGAGTTCCCATATTTGGCTTACATTGCCGGAGTAACGATGAGAACTAAAAACGCATGTTGTTAGCACTTTCCTATTTTCAGTGAGGATGACTTACATGAAACAACTATTTCCAAAAAAGGAAAATGTTTCAAAGTAAAAATAGATCAGTATGATCTCTACCGTCAATACCGCACTAGAAAGCGTGGTAGTTGTTGTCTTCTCTATATTTAAAGCTTCATTTTAGCAGTTCCCGTTTGATCTAGATAATACGCCATTCTCTGGTAATTACTGCTTCGCATCCATTATCCTGTCGCCCCGGCAAAAGGCGATCCTCGGATGTATTTACAACCCACCTAATTCATCATCTGATGATGATGCAAAACTTTGTGAAATTTTTAAATTGGTTTCGGAGTCCAATTTTAACATTAAAATAATCGCTAGGGATTTTAATTTTCCTGAACTTGACTGGATTTCAAACTTTTGTCCACCCAGATTTCAGCCTTTCCTACGTACCATTAATTTTTCTAAAAGGTTCCAGCTTGTCCGATCTTCAACGAGAGACAAGCATATTTTAGACCTGATTTTCACAAACGACATTGCTCCCCTCTTCGTTGATTTTAAGCAGGGCCTATTCCAAAGTAAACATACATTAATTCACTGTTGCCTTCCGATTGTTTCATCGAAAAAGGTTAGTGCCGTTCGTACCTATCATGCTTTTGACCTCGCAGATATGAGCTTAATTAATAACTTTTTGGACTCATTGGACTGGCAGCATCTCTCCTCCATGAACGACGCAGCAAGTCTTTGTGAGCTCATGTCAGTCGTTTCAAGTAACATCCTGGAACTTATACCAACCAAAATCGTCAAGCCCTTCGTTTTGGAATCCACCGTTCCTCACTTTCTTTGTCAAGACTAAAAAAATTGAGGAAGCAGTTAAAAGATCAATACTAGTTCGTTATTTGTACATCTAAGGATCGCAGAGATTTTTGAATTAGCCTCTAAGATTCGTCTGGCAAGTGAAAGACAGAGGGAATCTTGCGCACTCAGCAAGCCAAACTCTGCAAAGTCTGTTGCTCAACTGTTCCGCCATAGATCCTCCTCTAAACGAGGTTACAAAATACCCCCATTAATAAATGAAACTACGAACTTCGTTCTCGATTACTCTGACAAGGCAGAATTACTAATGGCATTCTTCGCAAATCATCTTACGATTGAATCTAAACCGATTCCGACGATTCAGGCATCCTCATTCAATGTTAGCAGAACAATTGATTTCTACATAGAACTAATTCGTAGGAAAATAATGCGTCTGAAATACTCGCAAAATTCGGGGACTGACGGTATTCCAAACTCAGTTCTTAAGAGAGTGCCGAGCTTCCCCGATTGCTAAGCCATGTATTCAAGTTTTTCTTTTAAACTGATTCTTTCCTGACTCATGGAAGACATCTATTTTTCTTCCTGTATTCAAGTCGGGATCTCGTTCGGATGTAAATAATTATCGAGGCGTTCACTAAACCCCCGCTCTAGCAAAACTTCTTGAAAAAAAATATTTTTAATCAAATTCTCGACATCTGCCTAGAAAATAAGCTCTTAAGCGACTCGCAATATGGTTTTCTACCTGGGAGATCATGCGAAGTGTGTCACTTAGCTTTTCTTAACCTCGTCGCTTCCCTTCGTAATGAGCAGCAGTCAGTGGTTGTGATCTACTTTGACCTGAGCAAAGCCTTTGACAACGTACCGCACAGACGTCTTCTGGTGAAACTGGAAGCCCTCGGCATCTGGCCTCCTCTCCTTTACATCATTGGTTCCTCCTTGTCTAACCGCAGCCAGAAGGACTTAGTGGGTAATAGCTACTCGACGCCTCAGCCGATCACGCGTGGCGTTATTCAAGGCATGGTTCTAGGTCCCCTTCTCTTTATTCTGTACATAAAGGGTATTTCAAATTTACTCACAAATTCACAAAATTTCGTTTACGCTGATGAATTCAAGTGCATTTATTCATTTTCTAAAGACACTGCCAGTAGTTGCGTTTATAAAATCAACACTGATCTACTTATGCACTCACGTTGCAGCTGTACTTGGCAGATGGAGTTTTCTTCATCCAAGAGTAGTTTCATGTGTTTTGGCCCCGCCAAGCTTCCTGGACCTCTTGTTTTTCAAAATAGTACAATTTTAGAACGATCAACTATAAGAGACTTAGGTCTAAGTTACACGAATAAGCTAGCATTATCGCTTCATGCAGATCAAATTTCTGCAATGGCTGCACAGATATGTGGTTTTATATCACATAATTTCTTCCTTCCGGAAATAAGGTTAAACCTGTACCGCATGTTTGTTCTTCCTATTCTAGAATACTGCTGTCCCCTCTTTGGACTGATGAACGCCTCTGACCACAGATAGATTAAAAAGTTCAGAGGGTTTTTACTCGAAGACTATTTTCTCTTCCTTGGTTTCAGTATCTCTTATAAGGATAGATGCCAGTTAGCAAACATTAAACTTCTGTGGGTTTGAAGACTCGAAGCTGCTCTCTGCTTCCTGTTTCGCGTTAACTCGAGCCCAAATCTCCCACAAATTAACGCTCTCGTTCCGGTAGATCCCCTCTTTGCCACTCGTAATTCCTCCATGATCGTTTCACCACCCTTAGCTTCACAACTAACCGTTCTCTGATTTTTGCCTCCAAATATGCTTTCATCTGGAATAATCTTACACTACAAATTAGGTTGTCGTCTACATTAGCTATTTTCAAAACAAAATTACGCAAACATTTATTTTCGGAAGATGTAAAGTCCTTATTGTCTGTTTCCTTCCCAAACTCGCAACTTTTGGATTTCGAAAAGGGTCCTCCTGGTATTTGAGGCAGCTCCCTTGATATTAAATTGGTCTCTAAAAATATTTCCATCATCCTCTGCAGAGTCAATCTTTGCATTAACTTTTTCGTCCACTCCTTTTTAATAAGCATCGCCAAATCTTGACAACCTTGATACTTTCCTCCGATTTTGCAACCCCGCCGATGGTCTCCAGGTTCAGTTGATGATCAAGGCGGGTTCTGATGTTCCTGCCACCTTTTAGGTTGGGAAGGATGCTAACATTAGCGTTCGCAGCTGTTGTAGATGCTGAGGGGTTAGCAGGTTTCCCATCGGTAATGACATTACTGATTTTAATGCCTGGATTAGCCTATGATTCAGATTTACTAGAAGTTTTCTTAGGGTTAGTAGATTTAGCAGCTATAGCAGTCATGGTTTGCTTGGGATGAGAAAGAAGTGGCTTTGACACAATTTCACTCAAACCAGGAACAAGTTGAACGGGTGAAGATTCAGCTAGAATCGAAATTCTTGTCGATCCGGAGGGCCGTGGGCTTGCATTAGCTACAGGACAAACCTCTGAGATAACTTTTGATATTGAAGGTGTAGACGAAGGCTTCTTGTTTGCTAATGAGGGTGAAACCCGACGTTCCATTGGGGTTTATCCCTACAGATAAACAACTTGTTTTTTTCAAATATTGAGCTGAGTGCTCATGCTTAGAGAAAATAAGGTCAACTTCAATCGCTGAAAAACGTTTGACCAGAACTGGCGGGTTTTTGCTACGGGAAGACAACCTTTTAGCTTCAGCGACTGTTAAGTTAAAGCCGCATGAGAAAAGGAAATGAAATGCAACATCCAGGGGGATTTTACTCTTGGGGACGTTTTTTAATAGAAAATTGAAACTTCTCTAATGTCGGTCAATTGACTCGGTACTGACCATGTTTATAAAAGGCTCTAGTTTCACGCATTGTTGAGAAGTGAGTGAAGACAACTTTCCCTCAAAAATAGTACCAAGGATCGTGAAGAGAGAACCATATTTAGACATAAAGTTATTAAAGATTTCCAGGGCGTCAAGGTCTAATTTAATTCAGTATATATAAGGGAGATAGGCAGAGCCTTTGAAAACCCTATTTACAGATAGACGCTAACAAAACAAGCAAATGTTACATGGCGATAGTCGTTTTAGTATATCAATCATTGCTGTCGACTAAATATATGTTCATCAAGTAAAAATGCATCAAGTCTTCTTTTAAACATTTCAACGCTTTCAGCCTGAACAACTGAGGCTGGCAGTTTGTTCCATTCGTCAATCACCCGTTGGGAAAAGAAGTTGGCCCGCACTTCAAGTTTGGCGTGATTTCGTTTCAGTTTGTATTGGTGACCTCGGAGACTTGTCATGTTTGCCAATTCAAAATAGTTGGCCATCTGAAGAGCACAATCAACTCCTCTGACCAGTTTGAAGACTAAGATCATATCCCCTCTGTATTGCCTATAAGAGAGAGGAAAAATTTTAAGTCTTTCTAGGCGGCCCTCATAGGGTAGGCATTCCAATCCGCTGACTAGTTTCGTTGCCCTCCGTTGAACTTTCTCCAGCAGAGCGTAGTCATGTTTCGTCCAAGGGCGCCACGCCTGAACGCAATATTCCAACACCGGCCGGATAAATGTTCCAAACACGCGCCCAAAAAGCTCTCCGTCAAAAATTAACGAAGGACCTCCTGATTGCGCCTAAGATACACATAGCTTTCTTTGCGATATTCGCACAGTGCGACGATGGTTTGAGAGTTGGTGTTATCCATATACCCAAGTCCTTTAGAATGTTTACCTCCTGGAGTTGGTGACCACTGATGGAGTACTGGTATTCAAACCTAATCAGCCTTCTGGAACTAGACCGCAGTCGGATTATTTGGCATTTGTTAAGATTAAGGTTCAGCAGCCACTCATCACACCATGTTTGCAAGCGATCTAAGTTTTGTTGTAATTTTCGCGCATCCTCCGGTTTTTCAATCGAGTTCCATAACTTCAAATCGTCAGCGAACATTACCTTCTCGCATGTCAGACAATCCAGACAGTCGTTTACGTATATCAGAAACAAAATGGGACCCAGAACGCTGCCCTGCGGAACTCCACTGTGAACGGTTTCCCGGTGAGACTTGGCATCTGCAATACAAACACGCTGGCGCCTGTCTGTGAGAAAGTCGGCCAACCATTTGAGTAGGTTGCCAGACACACCCATTTGACGGAGCTTAAAGATCAGACGTTTGTGTGGAACCCTGTCAAAGGCTTTGCTAAAGTCAATGTAGACTGCATCGACTGACAAACCCATTTCTAATGATTTTGTCCAACTTTCCATGGATGTGAGCAAGTTTGTGAGGCAGGATCGACCACTTCGAAATCCATGTTGATATGAACTAAGCAAGTTATTCTCTTCAAGATGCCTCATCAGTTCCGTTTTTAATTATCTTCTCCATCATTTTTGCAACAGATACTTGTGAGGCTGACTGGTCGGAAACTGTTTGGTGATGTCCTCTCCTCCTTTATAGATGGGGGTTATGTTGGCTATCTTCCACTCGGTAGGTAGAGCCCCCGCCTCCATCGAACTTTCAAATATCTTGAGAGCGGAGAGGCCAGCTGTTCTGTGAGTTCATTTAGAACTTTTGCGGATATACCATCTGGGCCAGGTGATTTAGTGGGCTGTAGCTGTTTCAGAGTTTTTTTCTTACTGTGTCCATTGGGAACGACACCGTGCTTATTTTTGTTTGTAGATGTGGCAGTACTGTAGTATTCATCCTCGTCAAAAAAATGGTTCCTCGGTAAACACGGACATAAAGAAATTGGATAAGAGGCAGGTCTTATCAGAGTTATCAGTTAACCTGTTTCCCCTGATTGTGTTTAAGACAAGGAATGCAGTCGCGATTTCGTTTTTGCCTTATTTACGTAAGCATAAAACCTTTTCGAATTTCTTGGTATGTCTTTGACTATTTCTGACTCAAAGGTTGATCTTTCTTTTCTCAGAAGATTCCGACACCGATTTCGCTGTTTCTTAAAAGCGGAAAATGTTCGGGTTGTTGATATCTGGCATATGTTCTCCAAAGTCTTCTTTCCTTCTTGAGATTCCTTTTTATTTCCGATGTCACCCACTCGGGTCGGGAGACGCATGATCGCCTTTTAAGTGGGCAGAATTTCTCTACCAATTGGTGAATCAATTTACTAATGAAGAACCAGGCAGCATTAGGGTCAGGTACATGTGCAGGGCTCCAGTCTATTCCATTCAGTAATCGTTTCATTTTGGGATAATCCCCTTTCCATACATTTCTCTGCCTAACTGCACGATGTTTGGGTACAGAAAAATGACTGTACTCCCAAGCAAGAACACAATGATCACTTCGTCCAAGCGGCACGTAAGAACTTAATGCAAGGATGCAATTGTCATCTCTACTAATGATTAGATCCAAACAGCTTGACTGCTGCCCATTTCGGAACCGGGTCTTCATTGTGACATGTTGGGTAAGAAACTCGTCATTTACCAACTGAAGTAATTTCTGTTCGAATGAATTTTCCGATCGCGAGCAGTACATTGACACCCAATCGATATCGGGAGCGTTGAAATCTCCAAGTATTAATAAGTGTTCGCTACGGCAGATTTGCTTTACCTCTGTGATGAGTGCTTCGTCCGTGTCCGTTCGCTGTCCTGGGGGTCGATATACCACGGCAATATGGAGGTCTGGTTGGTTTGGGACTTTCAGTTTGCAACAAAGTATTTCGCAAGACGAGATCCTATTTGGCGAGGGCCCATCCGGAATGAAGTCAATGCCTTCTCGTATAAACATTGCGATTCCACCACCCCCTACGTCCGTTTCTATCCATGCGGATAAGCTGAAAACCGTCTATTCTGACTTCTTTGTCTGCGATTTGTTCATTTAACCATGTTTCAGTTAGAGCTATGAAGTCAGGGTTGTAAATGGTTCAAGACCAGTTTAATTTCATCCATTTTTGTTCAATAGACTCTGCACATTTGTGTACATCATTTTAATCTAGTTTTCTTCTCTCGATTTCTGAATATTTTTGGTTCTTTCTTCCACATGGCGATTTTTGCTGGATATTTCACAAGATATATCCAGTCTCCTGTCTGGGTTCAAATCTATAGGCATTTGGTAGGGCTTTTGACCGGCGTGGTTGCCGTCAATTTCACCGGATGTTCCCATAAAAACGAGCGCACCGTTTTGACGATTTTGTTGTCTACAATTTTCAAGTTTTGTTCCCCCTCGTATTGACGTCTTTTCAATTCTGCTACCAGTGTCCTCATTTTCATCCGATCGGTGGGAGAGTAATCCGGCTTAATGAGGGTTGCTCTAGTGGAAGTTTTACGCGAAGTGGATGTTTGCGTCTAAGCACTGACTGGGATTTCATATTGATTTTAAAATATAAGTATTTTTCAAATCGATAATACGAAAGGAAAATTTTCACTAGTGAGGTTTTGCGGAATAATAGATGTCATATTTGAAATATGTGTTTTAAGCAAGGCACTGCAAGCAAATATGCGCTAGGTAACGAGTTTAAACTGAAATAGAATTAGCGAAGAGGCTATGCAGGATGAAAAATTATATCAACTGGTATACCAGTTACTGCAAATTATTCTTCGCTGTAAATAAGGTAAACTTATTAAATTTTCAACTTTATTTCTAGAATTAAACTTTAGATACCGTCCTTTTGACGTAAATCTGCGAGAACTTTAATGAGGCTATGTAGGGTGAAAAAGTTTAAAAACTTTAAATTTACCCTTTTGCAATTGCAATAACTGTAAGTGTGTGCAGCTGATAATGAGGTAGAAATACAATAAATTGTCAATAATTAAGCTAATATTTTCAACAGGAAACGAAAAAATCAGTTTAAAATTCGAGAATTCACTTATCTTCAAATACTGTATACCTATTTTTCGTATTTTTCTATTACTAGACATTTGAAGACTGCTTTTACTAAAATCCCACTCCAAATTTTGCGCACTATTGACTAAACACAAGCTAAATCATAGCCAAAGTGCGTGCGGAAAAATGAGATTGTTTGAAGTTTTTCATGTGTTCTAAGGACATTAACAGCACCCAAGAGGTGCTATATCGAAAATACACAAAAAGAGTATATCATACATTTGGTTAACTCCGAAGTTTCCGATCGATCAAAACGTAGACTTAATATAATTTTCCGCAATTTCCCACAAGCTATAAACCCAACACCAACCATCCAGCGCACTATACACTATTGTGACCTTAACATCCAAATAGCTTCCATCAAACTGCAGAAAGAATTGATGGAGAGAATTGGCAGAGGAGAGAAACGGCTGAAAATCAAAAACGGTCAAATAGTCCAGATAAATGTGTCCTTCCGTTGGCTAAAACCTGTAACAATGAAGGCTGGGTCTCTTTGAAGAATCGATCATTGAAAGTCATCTCCGCAAATTTACAAAGCCTGTTCAACAAGCTGGACGAACTTAGAAATGTTGTTGACGAAATTAAACCAGACGTTATGGCTTTCACTGAAACGTGGCTTAATGCAAAAATTACTGATTCCGAAATATCCCTTAGAGGATATCAGCACTTCAGGAGAGACAGACCAAGTCGAGGAGGAGGAGTCATAGTTTATGTAACTCGCAAGCTGACCGCAATGGCTGACATACATATTCCATTGCGCGATGTGGAAGTCTTAAGCATTACTATATCTGCTAAGTATTCAAGACCACTGACGATATCGGTTGTGTACCGTTCGCCTTATCAGACTTCCGATCAGGATCTCATTCTCATAACGGAACTCTACAAAGCCAGCGAGAAAAAAGATGTCCTTATTGTTGGGGATTTTTACGCTCCTGATATTGACTGGAAAACATGGACTGCGCAGGGAATGCCAGATAACTTCAACCAAAAACTACTACAATGGGCAACAGAAAAAACTTCTCTCTCAGTAAGTCACCTTTGGAACACGGACGAGAGAAGGACAACAGTCAAACTGTCTTGACCTGATTTTTACCCGAGATGAGGAAAATGTGCTAGACCTACAGGATAAACCGCCATTAGGGTCAAGTGATCACATTACGCTGTGCTTCGAGAACTCACTGTTTTCAAAACCAAATTTACCCGATACTTGGGTAAGAAACATTTGGAAGGGGGACTACTCACTTATGAGAAGACAACTGTCGGAGATATCCTGGAAAACAGAACTACATAGTGAAACCAATAAAGATTGGACGACATTGAGTTCGTTATTGAAAAGTATTGTTTACCTCAACTGTCCTCTCAGGAGAAAGACAACCACAAACCGCCCAAAGTGAATAAACTCAAACTTGCAGGCCTCTTTCAAAAAAAGAAATCGCTTCTGGAGGCGTTACAGACAAACCGGTTCCGATGCTCACTTACGGGAATATAAGCAGCAACGCAACGTTTGTAAATGTGAGGCTGCTAAGCTGCGGAGAAAGTTTGAACTAAACATACTGCTAAAATCGTTGGAACACTCCAAAATGCAATATGGCTACATACGGAGTACAAAAAGAATTCAGGAAATGATTCCTGCCCTTAGGTCTGCAGACGGAAAACTGGAGACCGACGATCAGGTTAAGCATCCCTTCTTTCCAAATTCCTCCAGATCGTCTTCACCAGAGAGCCTAATAATTTTGCTGCTATTCAATTAGTTTGTCAAACAATGTGAACTGCCTTTCCCTTACTCCTCCACCTCCTCCTCATCCACAACAGAGGGCCTAGACCTAGACTTTTCACCGACCGTAGTTAGAACCGAATTACTCCGTATAAAGCCAGCCAAGTCACCTGGGCCGGATAGAATTCCTGCATTAGCACTTAGGGAACTTGCTAATGAACTGTGTGTACCACTGTCCATCGTATTCCAAAAGTCCTTTGAAGAAAGCAAACTCCCGGAAGAATGGAAGTGCGCATTCATCGCCCCGATCTATAAAGGAGGTTCACGACTCGACTGTGAAAATTACCGCCCTGTCAGTTTAACTTGAATGGCGTGTAAAATAATGGAGTGTATTATCAAGAGGCATTTAATGCGCTATCTGGAAAACAACCAAATCCTATGCGATGCCCAACACGGCTTCCATCCAGGACGTTCCTGTCTCACGAGTGCCCTTCAGTCGCACGAGAAATGGACAAAGGCCACAGATAAGGGTCATGCAGTAGATGTTGTATTTTTGGACTTCAGAAAGGCCTTTGATAGTGTACCACACGGGCTTCTTTTACAGAAGATTTGGAACGTAGGAATTCAAGGAAAACTTTTCAATTGGATCAAGAATTTCTTGTCTTTCAGAGTACAGAGAAATGTTGTTGGAAACTCTAGCTCAGAATGGGCAAACGTAGAAAGTTGTGTTTCACAGGTTTCTGTTTTGGCCACCTTACTCTTCCTAATCTACGTGAAGGACTGTCTCAATGACCTAGATTATGAAGCTGACATGTTTGCAGATGACATTAAAATATGGACTGAAGTCAGCTGCGCTGATGACGCAAAAGGTTTACAATTGAATATCGACAAACTAAGTGCCTGGTCCGCTAGGTGACTTCTTAAGTTTAATGTATCCAAGTGCGTGATCCTACACATAAGCGCCGGTCGAAAAGTATCTCTGAGACATCAGTACTTTATTAATGGCACTGCATTAAAAGAGGTAGAAACATACAAAGATCTGGGCATTTGGACAACTGCGAATTTGATGCCCTCAGAACACTGTAAGAAAGCAGTCCAGAAGGCAAAATGTACACTACATTGGATCAGGCGTGCGTTTAAAATATTCCCCCCTGATCTCTTTGGAAAAGTCTATGGCGTCTTTGTGAGACCGCATTTAAATTACGGAATACCAGCCTGGATACCGTGAATGAAGAAAGATGTTGAACTCGTCGAACAGGTGCAACGGAGAGCAAGAATATGGTTGACAGTCTTAAGACTTTACCGTACCAAGACAGATTGAAAAAGCTTGACTTTTTTCCTCTTTCCTACAGGCACTTACGGTGTAGCCTGTTCTGGACATTCCGGATTATCCGGGGCCATGATTCCTCCCTGAGATTGGAGGATTTCTTCGACTTTGCCTGCACAACTCATCTGCGTGGTGATCCTCACAAGGTTAATAGCGAACGCACGCGATTGAACCTCAGAAAGTTTTGTTTTAGCCAACGAGTGGTTCGACCTTGGAACTCGTTACCAAGCGAGACGGTTACCTCTGATAGCAATACTGATTTTAAAAGAAGGCTTGATGGCATTATATTCGACAAAAGACGACTTTCACAACATGATTACTTAAAACCAGCCTTTTAAAATCTTTCGGGCTCTACTTTTCTTCAACAATGTTTCGCCAGTGGCTATGAAAACGCATTTGAAGTTATGTTATGCTTTGACTCAAACATTGTTAAATGTACACCATTTTATATTGACTGTACACATGCAATGATAACTTTATATTAATGGGGTCATCAAGGGCAATGCCTGTTACCCTTCAAAATATACAATATACAAAAGACTAAACTCAAAAAGTCTAAATAGACCAGTATTAGTAACATTCTTTACCCAAACAGAGGCTGAAATGCTACTCAATAATCCTGCATTAAAAAAATTTTCCGAACCCTTAAGTCCATTCTAGTTTCAGCCTTAACATCCATGCAGCGAATACAGTTCCAGAATAAAACCACAGAACAGACAAGAAATAATCAACACAGCATTCCTTTAGTCGAGCATGCAATACGTTTTTCTGCCTCTGACACCCACGACAACTAACCTAAAATTGCAAAGTAGTTAGAAGAGGAGGTCATCAACAGCCAAAACTAAAACTTCAATTCACTAACAGCACCTTAGAACAGCATGAAAGCAGACACGCTGGACCCAGTGAAGATTACCTGCAAGATAATTGTATAATGATTACAGAGACACCGCGAACCGAGTAACCACAAACACGAAAGGTTCACTACGCAAACTATCCAAACTCCAACACATCCGTGTCAAGTCCTACAGACTCAAAAGTACGCGAATGTGGTTCTCCTATCCAAAAGTCATTATTACACACACCGTCGCAACCAAAGCCTTATTTATAAAGACCAAAGAATTACGTATACCCCAAACTCTCACTTACAAATCATACCGAAAATACAAATCTTTACATTAACACCATGGCTACTGAACCTCCAAGGCATCGCAATAACTTGAAATCTTATAGTTTTCCAAATAACCTGGGATCTCGTGACCATTTGAACCAACTACCTAGACCCACAACCGTTCCCAATATAAATTCCACTTAGACACAAATACCACCTAAACAATCCACGTCCGCAACTTAGACCTAACTCCTTCACACAAATCCCACCGTACCCTTCAACATTCTTCCCAGCAATCACTCAATTCCCCACTCTTTAGCCTCCCCCTAACATGCAAAACACCAAAAGGGAATTGTTTTTTCACCATGGCCCATCATCTCCATATACAATGTCCTAAGCATAGCTCTAATCAATGCAAGATCGATAGCTCATAAAATGTCCCAATATCATTTGCAGCAGTGAAACATGGGCAAATGAATTTATATCTAATGTATCACTTTAATCGTAAAATACACCTTCTATAGACAGGACCGCCTACATAAACGAGGTGGAGGATGTTTGATATACATAAAAACTACAGTTGAGCAAAGTGCTCTTGATTTTCCAAATGAGTCTTTCATTGGAGAAGCGTGTTTTGCCCTGATATAATCTCAGAGCCACAAAAATATATTAAATCGGATGTCTCTACTCTCGCCCTGACTGTAGTCATAATGATACTGACCATAACCACTTAATTACCAATGTGAATATAAGGTAATTACAGGGGATTTAAACCACCCAGATATTAACTGGACTGAGCACTCAGCCCCAACCAAACACAATGAACTGTTATCCTTTATTGCATTTCACAACTGGACTATTTGATTTTTGATAACCGGCGACTCTCCCTGCAGGACTATCTTCAGCCAACCCTTAGCCTTTCTTCCTTATTTTTATTCGTATCGTGTATCGTACCACTACACGTTTGATGAAAATTTTTAACCGTATGATGATGGGGCCCTCTGGGCCATAACTATAAAAGTTTCTTTATTTATTTACTATTTATTTTATGTTTTTGTACACGTATGCCCGTTACCCTCAAAATATACAATAATTACGCAGTGACCAAGTTACCGTAATTTTATTTTATATTATTTTATTTATTTATTGCCAGTTTACAGGTAAGGTCAAAAAAATATATAGATACAGTAGAGGGTCAAGCTGACAGTGAAAAAAACTCCTGATCGTTGTTTCAGGTATTTTCAGGAGAAAAAACTACAGCTTATTGAGTAATTAAAGTTCTGAACAGGGACGCGTTAACACAGGTGCCCGGTGAAGAACCTCTCCATTCAATGTTACTGATCCAGTATTCTGCACCAGCAGGTATGTCGGCGAGCGGCTGTTCGATATCGACTGAGAAATAAGCCGATTGAGGACTGCAGAGCCAGCAATATTGCCCTCAGCATGAAGACCTGCACAGGATTCAGAGTCCGTGAACGCCATCAGAACCGAAGAGAGCTTCAACAGAGTCAGCACCCAAAAGTTTTGGAAGGTGTCCTGAATGTAGAAAACTAGTGACAGTTCGCGTAAACAAGGGATAGCTTTGCTGAATTTTGATACTTCTAGGTAGCTTATTCCAGATTGCTATAGCGTTTACCGAAAAAAATGTCGGTATCTAACTGCACGTGCCAAAGGAAGAAATAGAAATACATCCCGATGACTGGTGTGCCAAGAGTGGTCGAGGTGCCTCAGAGATGTAAGGGGGTTAAATGTACGGCTGTTTAGTAGTTTAAACAGTAAAAATAGTCCCTTCTGTAATCTGCGAAGCCACAGTGGGTCAAGGCTTGTAAGCTCACAGCGTTGGTGGTAGGACAGGTTTCGGTGTACTGAATAGAAAAGCCTGTTTGTAAAGAAGTGCTGGACTGATTTTATCTTCTTTCGTTCACTAGCGTGCAGAAGACTAAATAGAAACGAGCAGTATTCCAGACTAGGCCTGACATACATTTTATAGAGGCTGATTCTAATTTTGACGGTTTTAAAATTTCTGAGAATAAACCCAGTAGTTTGGCATGCTTTCGAGACAATCAGGGCGCAGTGCTCTGCCAGATTAAGAATACTATAGTATGATATGCCCAGATCCTTTATAAGTTGGGGCACGTTTAGATCGTGACCGTCAATGCTAAGGTGGGGCTGATGGTTGTCGCCAATAACCATAACGGAGCACTTTTGCCAAGAAAGTGAGAGGCGCCATGTGCGACACCACTGAGCGAAGGCCTCAAGATCCTTTTTTAAGAGCTGTAGCACGATGTTGCGATCAACCGGTTTTATATCGATAGGCAACTTTTTAAATCGTCAGCGTACATAAAAGGGCCTACCATACTGAAAACAATCAGGAACATCGTTGACAAAGAGGCAAAATAGAAGCGGGCCAAGCACGATGCCCTGAATAACTCCGCTCCTCACATGCATGGGGTCGGAGATAACATCAGACATTTTAACCCGTTGTGCGCGAGCATTCAAATAGGAAAATATTAAGTTCAGAAGCTTGTTACCTATGCCGAAGGAGGCAAGTTTCAGCAGTAGAGATCATGGTCAACACGATCAAAAGCCTTAGTGAAATCGAAGTAAACGGTGTAAATTGCAAAACCACTGTCTCTAGATTGTAGCACATGATCAAAGAAAGAGAGCTGGCAAGTGTCACAAGACCTTTTTTTCGAGAACACCATGCTGAGCCGCATTAAGTAGGTTATTCTCTCTTAGGTGACGCATCATCTTGTCTTTGATCAAGGTCTCGAAGATCTTCGAGACTGCTGGTAGTGTATTTATTAGCCTAAAGTCGTCAAATGACGTAGGTTGGCCGTGTTTGGGAATAGGCAGTATGTGCGATTCCTTCCATAAAATAGGGAAAGTTTCACTTTCAAGACCAAGATTAAATATCTTATACAGAAGGGACGGAAATATATCGTTTACATCCGCCTTTAGAACGCTGACCGGGACGCCATTTGGTCCTGGACTGTAAGATTGACGAAAACGCCGAATGGCTACGGTCACGTCCCAGAGGGTAAAAGTTATGGTTTCGAGGACGTTACCGGTCCAAACCTGGATGTTAGGATAGGGGGCGACAGTATGTTCACTAAACGTTCTAGACAAGAAAGCATTGAAGCTATCAGCAGTCAACTTAGCGTCAGCTATTGGGTTTCCTAAAGCATCTCGAAGTACGGGGTGCTGCGTTTTTCTCTGCGCTTTTACTGTGCGCGAAAAGAGCTTCGCAACAATTAACGAAGGGTTTTCGACAAAGTTAACCTCATCGGCTTGTCGTCTTTCGTCAGACAGCCTCCTAGCCTCTTCAAAGATTTGTTGGATCAAGGGCAGGACGGAGGTGTCGTTTTGTAGATGAAAACGATGGGAGAGTCTACGCAGTCTACGGTGGAACGATAAAGGGAGGTAGACTTCATCCTTGACATTAATTATTTTCGTACGGGGAATAAAACGAGAAATGAGTGGACCTAGAACTTTGTAAAAAGTATCAGTACAAACATTCACATCCGAACATAGAAAGAAGTTTGTCCAGTCGTGGGAATTTAGGTGCGTTGGCAATTCCCTCATATTTGCTGATCTGAAATCACGGAAAAAGCTATATTTTTTGGAAAACGTTTCAGCAGCCTCTAGTTCTAGTGTAGAAAGAACTTTACTATGATCAGAATTCCCAAGTGGATCTAAAGGTGACACTGACAATGGCTGACAACCTCTACAAAAAATAAGATCAAGTACGTTTGATCCTCGGGTGGGAAAATCAACTACCTGGTCCCACATGCCTATATCTATGGCCTCAAGTAGGTTTTCGAACTTTGCAGGACCGGAAGTTGGAAACCAGGGAAATTCAGGAAGATTGAAGTCACCTGCAATCAAGCAGTACTTGAGATTTAAGTCAGCTGCGGCGTGAAATGCCAGCGAGAGACAAAGATCGTAATCCTCGCTGGCATTTGTTGAGTGATAGACACTACCAACGAGTAAAGAGTAGTTATCTTTTAGAACTACTCGGAGCCAACAGCTCTCCTCTACCGCGGTAAATTGGCAACAGTCCAATGGAAAAAATGTAAGTGGTTGCCTAACATAGATACAGCTTCCTCCGCCACGGCCCTCGTGTCGATCATTCCGAATGTAAGCGAAGCCTAGAATAGAGAGTTCGGAGTCGGATACACAGGGTGTTGCCCATGTCTCTGTATCTATTACAATGTCGGGGCGGTGGATAAAAACCAGAGTCTGGAGCAAAGGCATCTTATTAAGCAGAGATCTGGCATTGAGGACTATTAGTTTAAGCGGGCACGTTTTAAGTTTCTGAAACGGGACAGTTAGGCTATCAGGGTGACTGCTTTCGGCCAAAGAAATGTTCTTTTCACTGGAACTATCTGTCCATCCCTTATTTTGAGATTTGCCTCGCCATTGGTCTTTCGTGTTTCCAGTTCTATTATTAGCTGTCGCATTTTCATTCGCTCTTTCAACCCATATTCCGGTTGAAAAAAAACACTTCAGAATGCGGACCCCGCAGGGTTGATTTTTCTCTGTAGCAGGAGCTGTGCCTGCGCTTCGTTTTCCAAGATGATTTTAAGAGTTCTGGGTCGAGGATTTGAATCGGGTGTAGACAGAGGCTTCCCTATTCTATATGCCTTGAGAATATGAATGGACTCGCCGTCCGTTAGCAGCGTTTTTGCATACAATTGAAGGAGTTCCAAGTCATGTTTAACTCGTTCCTTTGGAATAATTGAAGCTGACTCCGGGACACCTTTAATGACTACATTCTGTTTTCGACTCAATCTAGGGCCCGTTTGTAACTCAGATTTTTCAGCTGAGTGAGTACTGGTAACCAGTTGACTTTGCCTGATAGGTCCAGATGAGCCGGGTGTTGGGCAGGCTGGAGCCAAATCTCTGCACGACTTGTTCTTCTTAGACCTTTTCTTCTTTGGCTTTACAAACTCGCCAACCTCTTCAACATCACATGTTGGTACAACGTCTACCAGTGATGTTGCGATGGGCGGTAAAGCCAGATTAGTACTGATGCTACCCGAACTAAGAACCGGTGGAGAGGCGCAAGGACTAGATGGGGCTCCTTTCGGAATTAGCGAAGATTCCTCTGGTTTACCGGGTCCAGCTATCGCGATATGTTTAATGGGACTTTTATGTAAGCTTGAAGAAGCTATATATGAGTACGAATTTTGCTTTGCGGTAGGTTTATTACGAACAGGAGCTTTTTTAGCAGTTGGGCAAGATATATATTTTTTTAAGTTATCTATTTCTTGTCTTAGATTGCTTATTTCTCTCTCCATCCCTGAGAATTACTGCTGGAGGCTGAAACACCCCATACATGTTTCGTCTTCGTAAGCTACATTAGTTAAGCTTACTGAACTTTTACCCCGTTTAGCGGGAGGTGAATAAATAGCAGAATAACGATAGTTACAATTGTTTTCTGCTTGTCCATTAACTTGCTTAACAAGATCCCTGCCAATATAGCCGAGTGGGTAGAGGTGCCGATAGACGGCCCCAAGCAACTGGGTCGTGGACCAATTTTTTGTGCCAATAAACTTATGGAACTTGAGTTTTACATGTTAGAATTGCCACAAAATTAACAGAGAGTCAGTAAGGATATTCATTAATAAGAATATGAAAATATAAGGACTCAGCCTTTGGTTTGAGCCCCTTCCGCGATTAAGAGCAGATGCAGGGAGCACACATCCGGCGTGAGTTTCAGAAAGCAGCAAAGATCGAGGGTCCAAGTCGCAATTTACAAACTCAGAGGAATATAAAGACAATTGTTTAATAATTTTCCAGCACCGTGTCTTCTACACTGAGGTAGAGACTAAAAACTCGTAGGCTCGAGGTACTTGAAATTCGAAATTAATTTTAAACAACGCGCCTTAAGGTAGCGTATTTGGCTTTTCTAACATAAATGATATTGTATCGGCCGTAAAACCCTCTAATTTATGTTGATGATACCTAATGCGCATATTCTTTCTTTATCTCACCGGTCCAAAGATGTTTGGAACAAATCTATGCTGATTAGCTTGCTCATGCTGCGTGAAGGGTCAAAATGCTAGATGAATTCTCGTCTTCTAAATATTGCTACGTGGTTTAAGCCTGAAAGTCTACCCAATCAGGGACTTTTTAAGGCATGCCTATACAGGAACATTATACAACCGACGGCTCATTTTCATGCTACACCAATAATTAATATATCTCGTCTCACGCCGATAGAATTACAGCCAAAGTATACCAAGATTTAAGGCTTTATTTCCTATTATTTCCACCTCCCTGAAATTAAAATAAGACTTTGTTTACTATTTGGCCTTCCCATTACTTGGTAAAATGAACGAGTCAAGTCGTTCTAAGATTGAAAATTCCTAAAGACATATAACTAGAAACTCTTACATACGACACATCCAAGTGAGAACGAAAACCCATCGGTTATTCCAAACAGCTCCTTATCAATCTATGCAAATCCTCATCTCAGCAAAAACAACGCCTGTGTCGCGCCTTTAGCCGCCGGTAGACGCTGGGAAGATATTTTAGGCGATGAGGTTATTGGAACACAAAGGTCCTTTCGTTCTTCAACATTTTAGAGGGATTGCGCATAGGGAAAGTGTCGGAAGGAATTTTCCTCCTCACTGGTCATTCTGGTATGGAATCTTAAGACCACACACTTCCCAACGTTAAAACTTAAGAGCCAACGAGCAGACCAGCTGCTTATTCGGTTGAGACTATCACGAAGCGCGTACCTGCCTGCATCGAATTTTATGGCTCTCCAAAGTTTAAAATTGTCAGCAAACATAACGGCGTTTCAGCACAGGTTGTGAACACGTTAACTTAGCCTTTTCTCGCGGTGAGTCGGGCCATTACTTTTTTGCTGAACATTTTGAATGATACCTCAAAATCAAGCGTATTTCTCTCCGTCTCTCTCACCCAGTGAGTGGTTCAACCATGGAACTCACTTCCAAGCGAAAAAAATGAGGTTGAATACTGTGGATATGTTCAAACAAAAGTAAGACTGCTAATTGTTGATAACCAACGACTCTCCCTGCAGTGCTATCTCCAGCCAACCATTAGCTTTACTTCATGATTTAAATTTATTTGCATCGTACCCCTACACGTTTGATGCAAAGATTTTAACTGTATTTTAAATTCAAGGTCATCGTGTGCAAAGGAACCACGTATATTTTTGTTCTCCGGCTTGGACAGTTTGAAAACCGTTAACAGAGAGAGAGAGAGCCATACTTTATTTTGAAAGTAAAATTCCAAAACTTCAGCAAAAATGTACTCCATTCACCATAAATAAGATTTGAAACATAAACCACACAACACCGGAAGATCACAAATGAATGGCCGAAGAATGCATACATTGACATCATGAATAATCGTCCTTAAATGCGTCTCAAAATATTGCAAAAATTGGACTTCTTTCAAAATGGTGCCAGCGTCGTGCACTGATGACCTCATTTCGTGAATTAACAAATGGGTTAAAAATTCGTTATATCATGGGTAAAATAGGCCTACCGACATACATATAAGAGGATTTACATGCGAATGGAGAGCATAAAAGATGGCGGCTCAATTTAAAAAGCCCACCACTTCGCTTGTTCTGATCCTGACATTAAAGCTGCCACTGCACGTACGCAATTGCTCTTTGGAATTTTCGGGAATTTTTCTTGTGCCGAATTACCTCACAAAACGACATCAATTTGGAATTTGTTTATCACCTTCGACGACTTGATAAAACAGCCTCTGCACCAATAAATACTGACAACCGCTCAGTGAACCAAAAGTGCACAACCCCTTGAAGATCTGAAGTTATCCAGGACCTTTGACCTCTACAAACGGCTGAGTCGTTCCTGAATATACACGAAAATTGATATCGGAATCTTGAATAATAAGCTAACTCAGCTTCATTTGGATCCTGCCTCATATGGGCTTCAGAAAACAGTCTCTCGCCAGGAAAGGTGTCTACATCAGGAAGGAACGGAGAACCACTGGCAAACTCACTTCAAAGGCTGCAGCATTCTTTGCTTCGTATTAACATTCGATAGTGTATTCGGTTCGGAAAAGCACTTCTTTTTGTGCTCAGTAAACTATTCGCTTGATAATTTAAGCTGCTCGTTAAAACTTAATGCATCCTCGTACAGATCTTGCTGGCATGGGATACACAAATGTTTCCGACCCGACCACGCGATAAAATCATTCACCGCTTTGGCCAGGACTCGAAACACCAACCGCTCGATTAGCTACCGATGCTCTTGACCGCTCGGCCACGTCCAGGAAGCCAGCAGACAAAAAAATAGTATAGCCTACAAAAATAAGGATCTCTCCTATCTTTGTAAACCGTTTTCGATTTCATGTGACAAAAACTTACCAGAAATACTCAAGTCACTCTCAGCAGACCGAGAAGAACCACAAAGCAGCAATATTGAAAAAAAGCCGTGCACTACTGGACATTACCAAAACTAAGCTAAACAGTGAAGGGCTAGCACACTGCGATGGATGCCGAGGACTCACAACCACAGCTTTTGAGATTAGAAAGAGACCTAGATCTCCTATCGGAAATAATATCAGTCCTCATCAAACACAACAAAATTAACTCACCGAAACACGATGCAAATGAGCTGAAAAACATCAGCATGCTAGACCATAATCATCGCAAGGAAACGGTAGAGGTCAATAGACACAACATTAAGCGAAACAAAAAGAGAAAACAAACGAAGTCATTAGAACAAACCTCTGAGTCAGTTGAAATACAGATGAACAGAAAGAAAATAAGCGAGTAGGAAATTATGTCTTGCGTTTCCCCAGGTTCGGGAAATCTGGTGCACATATAATCCGACTGCACAAAAGTAAATCAGCGATCTACGGTTTCTGAAAAGTCGAAAAACAGTAATCGTAAGGTATCTTTACTGCCATGGACGAGCGACAGCAGCATGCTCTTTACATGTCCATCGAACAACAATGAAGCAAGGCATGGTAGCCAGCAAAGTAATGGCGGAAAAAGGGCCTTTGACTTATCGACAGACCTGGATGCAACAAACCAAAATTCAGGTTTTCCGGAGGCTATTCGAGCAAACGCATTATCAGGAGAACTCACGCTGTTTGAAAGGTCCATAGAGATGTCTGCAAGTCAACCAACCATCTCACCAATGAAGACCAATTTGAACACAGTATTAAAGACTGTAACAAAGGGCATGATTCAAAATTTAATAACTAAAAGAAATCAGGATAAAAAACGAGTTTTTTTCCTGACAGATCATTTTTTCTGGTAGTTCAGGGAGTCTCAGAGGCTACTGGGGAAACGCCAAAAGAAAGGGTAAATCAGGATCTACTGACATTTCAAAATTTCTTGAATGATACGCAAGAAACTGGTGTGACAGTCGACATCAAAAAGATCTTTCGATTGGGGCCTCTCGTTACAAATGAAACGCATGAGGTTCGACTAACACCATTAAAAGTCGTCTTGGGGAGCAATCAGCAGGTAGATCTTTTGCTCTCTCGAAAGTCCCGACTACGAAAGAATCATCATTGAGTTTTTTTCAGCCGGATTACTCTCCCATCGATTGGATGAAAATGAGGACACTGGTAGCAGAATTGAAAAGACGTCAATACAAAACTTAAAAATTGTAGACAACAAAATCGTCAAAACGGTGCGCTCGTTTTTATGGGAACATCCGGTGAAATTGACGGCAACCACGCCGGTCAAAAAGCCCTACCAAATGCCTATAGATTTGAACCCAGACAGGAGACTGGATATATCTTGTGAAATATCCAGCAAAAAAATCTCCATGTGGAAGAAAGAACTAAACATCTTCAGAAATCTAGGGAAGAAAACAAGATTAAAAATGATGTACACAAATGTGCAGAGTCTATTGAACAAAAATGGATGAAATTAAACTGGTCGTGGACCATTTACAACCTGACTTCATAGCTCTAACTGAAACATGGTTAAATGAACAAATCGCAGATACAGAAGTCAGAATAGACGGTTTTCAGCTTATCCGCATGGATAGAAACGGACGTAGGGGTGGTGGAATCGCAATGTTCATACGAGAAGGCATTGACTTCATTCAGGATGGGCCCTCGCCAAATAGGATCTCGTCTTGCGAAATACTTTGTTGCAAACTGAAAGTCCCAAACCAACCAGACCTCCATATTGCCGTGGTATATCGATCCCCAGGACAGCGAACGGACATGGATGAAGCACTCATCACAGAGGTAAAGCAAATCTGCCGTAGCTAACACTTATTAATACTTGGAGATTTCAACGCTCCCGATATCGATTGGGTGTCAATGTACTGCTCGCGATCGGAAAATTCATTCGAACAAAAATTACTACAGTTGGTAAATGACGAGTTTCTTACCCAACATGTCACAATGAAGACCCGGTTCCGAAATGGGCAGCAGTCAAGCTGTTTGGATCTAATCATTAGTAGAGATGACAACTGCATCCTTGCATTAAGTTCTTACATGCCGCTTGGACGAAGTGATCATTGTGTTCTTGCTTGGGAGTACAGTCATTTTTTTCTGTACCCAAACGATCGTGCAGTTAGGCAGAGAAATGTATGGAAAGGGATTATCCCAAAATGAGAGAATACCTGAATGGGATAGACTGGAGCCCTGCACATGTACCTGACCCTAAATGCTGCCTGGTTCTTCATTAGTAAATTGATTCACCAATTGGTAGAGAAATTCTGCCCACTTAAAAAGGCGATCATGCGTCTCCCGACCCGAGTGGGTGACATCGGAAATAAAAAGGAATCTCAAGAAGGAAAGAAGACTTTTGGAGAACATATGCCAGATATCAACAACCCGAACATTTTTTTCCGCTTTTTAAGAAACAGCGAAATCGGTGTCGGAATCTTTCTGAGAAAAGAAAGATCAACCTTTTGAGTCAGAAATAGTCAAAGACATACCAAGAAATTCGAAAAGGTTTTATGCTTACGTTAAATAAGGCAAAACGAAATCGCGACTGCATTCCTTGTCTTAAAGACAATCAGGGAAACAGGTTAACTGATAACTCTGATAAAGACCTGCCTCTTTATCCAATTTCTTTATGTCCGTGTATACCGAGGAACCATTTTTGACGAGGATGAATACTACAGTACTGCCACATCTACAAAACAAAATAAGCACGGTGTCGTTCCCAATGGACACAGTAAGAAAACTCTGAAACAGCTACAGCCCACTAAATCACCTGGCCCAGATGGTATATCCCGCAAAAGTTCTAAATGAACTCACAGAACAGCTGGCCTCTCCGCTCTCCAAGATATTTGAAAGTTCGATGGAGGCGGGGGCTCTGCCTACCGAGTGGAAGATAGCCAACATAACCCCCATCTATAAAGGAGGAAAGAGGACATCACCAAACAGTTTCCGACCAGTCAGCCTCACAAGTATCTGTTGCAAAATGATGGAGAAGATAATCAAACGGAACTGAGGAGGCATCTTGAAGAGAATAACTTGCTTAGTTCATATCAACATCGGATTTTGAAGTGGTCGATCCTGCCTCACAAACTTGCTCACATCCATGGAAAGTTGGACAAAATCATTAGAAATGGGTTTGCCAGTCGATGCGGTCTACATTGACTTTAGCAAAGCCTTTGACAGGGTTCCACACAAACGTCTGATCCTTAAGCTCCGTCAAATGGGTGTGTCTGGCAACCTACTCAAATGGTTGGCCGACTTTCTCACAGACAGGCGCCAGCGTGTTTGTATTGCAGATGCCAAGTCTCACCTGGAAACCGTTCACAGTGGAGTTCCGCAGGGCAGCGTTCTGGGTCCCATTTTGTTTCTGATATACGTAAACGACTGTCTGGATTGTCTGACATGCGAGAAGGTAATGTTCGCTGACGATCTGAAGTTATGGAACTCGATTGAAAAACCGGAGGATGCACGAAAATTACAACAAAACTTAGATCGCTTGCCAACATGGTGTGATGAGTGGCTGCTGAACCTTAATCTTAACAAATGCCAAATAATCCCGACTGCGGTCAAGTTTCAGAAGGATGATTAGGTTTGAATACCAGTACTCCATCAGTGGTCACCAAACTCCAGGAGGTAAACATTCTAAAGGACTTGGGTATATGGATAACACCAACTCTCAAACCATCGTCGCACTGTGCGAATATCGCAAAAAAGCTATGTGTATCTTAGGCGTAATCAGGAGGTCCTTCGTTAATTTTGGCGGATGTTTTTGGGCGCGTGTTCGGAACATTTATCCGGCCGGTGTTGGAATATTGCGTTCAGGCTTGGCGCTCTTGGACGAAACATGACTACGCTCTGCTGGAGAAAGTTCAACGGAGGACAACGAAACTAGTCAGTGGATTGGAATGCCTACCCTATGAAGACCACCTAGAAAGACTTAACATATTTCCTCTCTCTTATAGGCAATACAGAGAGGATATTTATTTTATTTTATTTATTTATTGCCAGTTTACAGGCAAGGTCAAAAAAAATATACAGTAGAGGGTCAATCTGACAGTGAAAAAAACTCCTGATCGTTGTTTCAGGTGTTTTCAGGAGAAAAAACTGCAGCTTATTGATTAATTAAAGTTTTGGACAGGGACGCGTTAACACAGGTGCCCGGTGAAAGAACCTCTCCATTCAGTGTTATGGATCCGATATTCCGCACCAGCAGGTATTTCGGCGAGCGGCTGTTCGCTGTCGACTGAGAAATAAGCCGTTTGAGGTCTGCAGAGCCAGTAATATTGCCCTCAGCATGAAGACCGGCGCAGGATTCAGAGTCCATGAATGCCATCAGAACCGAAGAGATCTTCAACAGAATCAGCACTTAAAAGTTTTGGAAGGTGTCCTGAATGTAGAAAACTAGTGACAGTTCGCGTAAACAAGGGATAACTTTGCTGAATTTTGATACGTCTAGGTAACTTATTCCAGATTGCTATATCGTTTACCGAAAAAACCGTCGGTATCTAACTGTGCGTGCCAAAGGAAGAAATAAAAATACATCTCGATTACTGGTGCGCCGAGAGAGGTGGGGTGCCTCAGAGATATAAGGGGGTTAAATGTACGACTGTTTAGTAGTTTAAACAGTAAGCGACTCGCAATATGGTTTTCTACCTGGGAGATCATGCGAAGTGTGTCACTTAGCTTTTCTTAACCTCGTCGCTTCCCTTCGTAATGAGCAGCAGTCAGTGGTTGTGATCTACTTTGACCTGAGCAAAGCCTTTGACAACGTACCGCACAGACGTCTTCTGGTGAAACTGGAAGCCCTCGGCATCTGGCCTCCTCTCCTTTACATCATTGGTTCCTTCTTGTCTAACCGCAGCCAGAAGGACTTAGTGGGTAATAGCTACTCGACGCCTCAGCCGATCACGCGTGGCGTTATTCAAGGCATGGTTCTAGGTCCCCTTCTCTTTATTCTGTACATAAAGGGTATTTCAAATTTACTCACAAATTCACAAAATTTCGTTTACGCTGATGAATTCAAGTGCATTTATTCATTTTCTAAAGACACTGCCAGTAGTTTCATTTATAAAATCAACACTGATCTACTTATGCACTCACGTTGCAGCTGTACTTGGCAGATGGAGTTTTCTTCATCCAAGAGTAGTTTCATGTGTTTTGGCCCCGCCAAGCTTCCTGGACCTCTTGTTTTTCAAAATAGTACACTTTTAGAACGAATCAACTATAAGAGACTTAGGTCTAAGTTACACGAATAAGCTAGCATTATCGCTTCATGCAGATCAAATTTCTGAAATGGCTGCACAGATATGTGGTTTTATATCACATAATTTCTTCCTTCCGGAAATAAGGTTAAACATGTACCGCATGTTTGTTCATCCTATTCTAGAATACTGCTGTCCCCTCTTTGGACTGATGAACGCCTCTGACCACAGTAAGATTAAAAAGTTCAGAGGGTTTTTACTCGAAGACTATTTTCTCTTCCTTGGTTTCAGTATCTCTTATACGGATAGATGCCAGTTAGCAAACATTAAACTTCTGTGGGTTTGAAGACTCGAAGCTGGTCTCTGCTTCCTGTTTCGCGTTAACTCGAGCCCAAATCTCCCACAAATTAACGCTCTCGTTCCGGTAGATCCCCTCTTTGCCACTCGTAATTCCTCCATGATCGTTTCACCACCCTTAGCTTCACAACTAACCGTTCTCTGATTTTTGCCTCCAAATATGCTTTCATCTGGAATAATCTTACACTACAAATTAGGTTGTCGTCTACATTAGCTATTTTCAAAACAAAATAACGCAAACATTTATTTTCGGAAGATGTAAAGTCCTTATTGTCTGTTTCCTTCCCAAACTCGCAACTTTTGGATTTCGAAAAGGGTCCTCCTGGTATTTGAGGCAGCTCCCTTGATATTAAATTGGTCTCTAAAAAATATTTCCATCATCCTCTGCAGAGTCAATCTTTGCATTAACTTTTTCGTCCACCTCTTTTTAATAAGCATCGCCAAGTCTTGACAACCTTGATACTTTTCCTCCGATTTTGCAACCCCGCCGATGGTCTCCAGGTTCAGTTGATGATCATGCGGGTTCTGATGTTCCTGCCACCTTTTTAGGGTTGGGAAGGATGCTAACATTAGCGTTCGCAGCTGTTGAAGATGCTGACGGGTTAGCAGGTTTCCCATCGGTAATGACATTACTGATTTTAATGCCTGGATTAGCCTATGATTCAGATTTTTTTCAGTATAATTCAGTATATATAAAGGGAGATAGGCAGAGCCTTTGAAAAACCCTATTTACAGAGAGACGCTAGCAAAACAAGCAAATGTTGGCATGGCGATAGTCGTTTTAGTATATCGATCATTGCTGTTGACTAAATATATGTTAATCAAGTAAAAATGCATCAAGTCTTCTTTTAAACATTTCAACGCTTTCAGCCTGAACAACTGAGGCTGGCAGTTTGTTCCATTCGTCAATCACCCGTTGGGAAAAGAAGTTGGCCCGCACTTCAAGTTTGGCGTGATTTCTTTCAGTTTGTATTGGTGACCTCGGAGACTTGTCATGTTTGCCAATTCAAAAGTTTGGCCATCTGAAGAGCACAATCAACTCCTCTGACCAGTTTGAAAGACTAAGATCATATCCCTCTGTATTGCCTATAAGAGAGAGGAAAAATTTTAAGTCTTTCTAGGCGGCCCTCATAGCGTAGGCATTCCAATCCGCTGACAAGTTTCGTTGCCCTCCGTTGAACTTTCTCCAGTAGAGCGTAGTCATGTTTCGTCCGAAAGGGCGCCACGCCTGAACGCAATATTCCAACACCGGCCGGATAAAATGTTCCAAAACACGCGCCCCAAAAAGCTCTCCGTCAAAAATTAACGAAGGACCTCCCTGACTGCGCCTAAGATACACACAGCTTTCTTTTGCGATATTCTGCAATGTGCGACGATGGTTTGAGAGTTGGTGCTATCCATATACCCAAGTCCTTTAGAATATTTTACCTCCTGGATTTGGTGACCACTGATGGAGTACTGGTATTCAAACCTAATCAGCCTTCTGGAACTAGACCGCAGTCGGATTATTTGGTATTTGTTAAGATTAAGGTTCAGCAGCCACTCATCACACCATGTTTTGCAAAGCGATCTAAGTTTTGTTGTAATTTTCGCGCATCCTCCGGTTTTTCAATCGAGTTCATAACTTCAAACGTCAGCGAACATTACCTTCTCGCATGTCAGACAATCCAGACAGTCGTTTTACGTATATCAGAAACAAAATGGGACCCAGAACGCTGCCCTGGTGAACTCCACTGTGAACGGTTTCCCCAGTGAGACTTGGGCGTCTCGATAAAACACCGCTGGCGCCGGTCTGTGAGAAAGTCGGGTCGACCATTTTGAGTAGCCGCCATCGCACCCACTGACGGAGCTTAAAGATCAGACGTTTGTGTGGAACCCCTGTCAAAAGGCTTTTGCTAAAAGTCAATGAATCGTGCATCACTGACAAACCCATTTCTAATGATTTTGTCCAACTTTCCGCTGGATGTGAGCAAGTTTGTGAGGCAGGATCGACCACTTCGAAATCCATGTTGATATGAACTTAGCAAAGCTATTCTCTTCAAGATGCCTCATCAGTTCCGGTTTTAATTATCTTCCATCATTCGCAACAGATACTTGTGAGGCTGACTGGTCGGAAACTGTTTGGTGATGTCCCTCTCCTCCTTTATAGATGGGGTTATGTTGGCTATCTTCCACTTGGTAGGCATATCTCCATCGAACTTCTCAAATATCTCGAAGCGGAGAGGCCAGCTGTCTTGCGAGTTCATTGAGAACTTTTGCGATATACCATCTGGGCCAGGTGATTTAGTGGGCTGTAGCTGTTTCAGAGTTTTTCTTACTGTGTCCACTGGGAACGACACCGTGCCATTTTGTTTTGTAGATGTGGCAGTACTGTAGTATTCATCCTCGTCACAAAAAAATGGTTCCTCGGTATACACGGACATAAAAGAAATTGGATAAGAGGCTGGTCTTATCAGAGTTATCAGTTAACCCGTTTCCCCGATTGTCTTTAAGCACGCGTGAATGCAGTCGCGATTTCGTTTTGCCTTATTAACGTAAGCATAAAACCTTTTCGAATTTCGGTATGTCTTTGACCATTTCTGACTCAAGGTTGATCTTTCTTTTTCTCAGAAGATTCTGACACCGATTTCGCTGTTTCTAAAAGCGGAAAAATGCTTTCGGGTTGTTGATATCTGGCATATGTTCTCCACAGTCTTCTTTTCTTTGAGATTCCTTTTTATTTCCGATGTCACCCACTCGGCCGGGGAGACGCATGATCGCCTTTTAAGTGGGCAGAATTTCTCTACCAATTGGTGAATCAATTCTACTAATGAACCAGGCAGCATTTAGGGTCAGGTACATGTGCAGGGCTCCAGTCTATCCCATTCAGTAATTCTTTCATGGGATAATCTCCTTTCCATACATTTCTCTGCCTAACTGCACGAGTTTGGGTACATGAAAAATGACTGTACTCCCAAGCAAGAACACAATGATCACTTCGTCCAAGCGGCGTAAGAACTTAATGCAATTATGCAATTGTCATCTCTTACAATGATTAGATCTAAACAGCTTGACTGCTGCACTTTTCGGAGCCACGGCTTTTGTGTAACATGAAGGGTAAGAAACTCGTCATTTACTAACTGAAGTAAGTCCTGTTCGAATGAATTTTCCGATCGCGAGCAGTACATTGACACCCAATCGATATCGGGAGCGTTGAAATTCCAAGTATTAATAAATGTTTGCTACGGCAGATTTGCTTTTACCTCTGCGATGAGTGCTTCGTCCGTGTCCGTTCGCCGTCCTGGGGGTCGATAAACCCACGGCAATATGGAGGTCTGGTTAGGTCTGGACTTTATCGACAACATGCGTTTCGCAAGAGATCCGGGTTTGCGAGGGCCCATCCGGAATGAAGCCAATGCCTTCTCGTATAAACTCATTGCGATTCCAATTCACCCCTACGTCCGTTTCTATCCATGCGGATAAGCTGGAAAACCATCTATTCTGACTCTGTGTCTGCGATTTCATTTTAACCATGTTTCAGTTAGAGCTATGAAGTCAGGTTGTAAAATGGTCCACGACCAGTTTAATTTCATCCATTTTGTTCAATAGACTCTGCACATTTGTGTACATCATTTTAATCTTGTTTTCTCTCTCTCGATTTCTGGATATTTTTGGTTCTTTTCTTCCACATGGAGATGCTGGATATTTCACAAGATATATCCAGTCTCCTGTCTGGGTTCAAATCTATAGGCATTTGGTAGGGCTTTTGACCGGCGTGGTTGCCGTCAATTTCACCGATGTTCCCACGTAAAACGAGCGCACCGTTTTGACGATTTTGTTGTCTACAATTTTTCAAGTTTTGTTCCCCCTCGTATTGACGTCTTCAATCTCTGCTACCATCCTCATTTTCATCCGATCGGTGGGAGAGTAATCCGGCTGCACTCCACGATGATTCTTTCGTAGTTGGGACTTTTCGAGAGAGCAATAGATCTTACCTCGCTGTTTACTCCCCAAAACACTTTTATTGGTCTTGGTCGAACCTCATGCGTTTCATTTGGTAACGAGAGGCCCCAATCGAAAGATCTTTTCGATGTCGACTGTCACACCAGTTTCTTGCGTATCATTCAGTAAATTTGGAATGTCAGCAGATCCTGGTTTGTTTACCCCTTTCTGGCGTTTCCCCAGTAGCCTCTGAGACTCCCCTGAACTACCAGACAAAATGACCTGTCAGGAAAAACTCGTTTCTGCATCCTGCTTTTAGTGATTGCAGGTTGATTCATACCCTTTGATACAGCCCTTTAATACTGTGCGTTCAAATTTGTCTTCCTCGGTGAGCTCCGTTGGCTTGATTGCGAGACATCTCTATGGACCTTTCAAACTGCGTGAGTTCTCCTGACAATGCGTTTGTTCTGAATAGCACCGGGAAACCTGCATTTTGGTTTATGGCATCCCAAGTCGTCGATAAGTCGTCAGGCCACTTTTCCGCCATTACTTTGCTGGCTACCATGCCCTGCTTCATTGTTAGTTCGATGGACACGTAAAGAGCATGCTGCTGTCGCTCGTCCGATGCAGTAAAGAAACCTTTACGATTACTGTTTTTCGACTTTTCAGAGACCGTCGATCGCTGATTTGCTTTTGTGCCGGATTCGATGCGCAGCCGATTTTCGCCCGAAACCTGGAAAACTTGCAAGACATAATCTCCTCCTCGCTTATCTGGTCATGTCTTCTTTCAACTGACTCAGAGGTTTCTTCCACGACTCCCGTTCTTTTTTCTTTTGTTTCGCTTAATGTTGTGCCTATTGACTTCTACCGTTTCCCTTTCAATGATTATGGTTCAGCTTGCTGATGCTTTTCAGCTCATTTGCATCGTGTTTCGGCGAGTTAATTTTGTTATGTTTTTATGAGGACTGATATTATTTCCGATAGGAGATCGAGGTCTCCTCTCTAATCTCAAAACTCTGGTTGGAGTCCTCGGCATCCATCACAGTGTGCCAGCTCTTCGCTGTTTAGCTTAAGTTTTGGTAATGTTCAGTAGTGCACCGCTCTTCATTATTGCTGCTTTGTGGTTCTTCTCGGTCTGCTGAGAGTGACTTGAGTATTTCTGGTAAGTTTTGTCACATGAAATCGAAAAACGGTTTACAAAGATAGGAGAGATCATTATTTTGTAGTGTCTTTCATTTGTTTTTCTGCTGCGCTTTCCGGGCAGTGGCCGAGCGGTCACATCGGGCAGCTAATCGAGAGGTTGGTGTTTCGAGTCCCGTGGCCGAAAGCGGTGACAATTTTCTCGCGTGGGCTCGGCCGACTTTAGTAAGTTTCCCATGCCAGCAAGATCTCTACGAGGATGCACTAAGTTTTAACGAGCAGCTTAAATCATCAAGCGAATAGTTTATTGAGCACAGAAGTGCTTTTTCCGAACCAAATTCACCACGAACGTTAATACGAAGCAAAGAATGATGCAGCCTTCGAAGTGGAGTTTTGCTGCTAGTGGTTCTCCGTTCGCTTTCCTGATGTGAGCGACCTTTTCCTGGCGAGGAGACTGTTTTTCTGAAGCCTGTATGAGGCAGAATCCAAAATGAAAGCTGAGTTAGCTTATTATTCAAAGATTCCGATATCACTCTCGTGCGCCTCGAATATCACAATGCCTATGTAAACAATTATAGGCTGGATCCTGATAAAACAGACAATATGTGTGATCCAATGACAACTTATTATCCTCGAGTCCCGACCCCAAAACGGCATCATCCAAAAGCCGGAGCAGCCATTTAAATCAAAACGTCCAAACGACGCGTCAGCCAAATACGCAACCGAATCCAGCCATCGATTTTTA